>JAFBJZ010000642.1:305000-320000 GCA_016785225.1 Psettodes erumei
AACCCGGAACCTGGTCCTGGATCCAGAAGTCCGGTTCTGGGTTTTTTTTCTCCTTCCACGGGGACAGGAAGTGTTGGGGCATAACAGAGCAGAACTCCCATAATTCTGATGCTAACAGCCTCGTTAGCATTAGCTTGTCTGGCCCCCTCTGTGTGTGTGTGTGTGTGTGTGTGTGTGTGTGTGTGTGTGCGTGTGTGTGACGTCACCTCAGGTCGATCTTACACCTGAAATGCGACGGGTCTGAGACGCTAGAGATCGATAAAGACCAATAAATCGCCGTCGTCGCCGTGAACCAATCGAAACGAGACGCTTCGTCACGTGACCTCGGCGCTGCTTCCTCCTCCGTGGGTCGATCAGCTGATCGATCAGTCACGTCACCGCTGGAAGCTGCTTTTTGTTGTGTGATTGAAAACTGAACTAAAACCTCACAACACTGTGTGTGTGTGTGTGTGTGTGTGTGTGTGTGTGTGTGTGTGTGTGTGTGTGTGTGTGTGTGTGTGTGTGTGTGTGTGTGTGCATTGAACCGGGGGATTAATGTCCACAACAGATGGACCAATAAACTCCTTCGTTCTTCAACACATGCTGAGTTAACACAGTGTGTGTGTGTCTGTGTGTGTGTGTGTGTGTGTGTGTGTGTGTGTGTGTGTGCGCTGACCGTCCCGTACCTGTGAGTCCCATCATCGCTCTCAGTTGCGTGCCGTTGTATTATTGCGTTGCGCGCTACTTTGTGGGTCATCGTGCATTTGTGTGGCCGCCCGGCGTGTGTCCCCTCCCTGTGTTTGTCATTGTGTTGTGTTGTGTTGTGTCGTGTGCGTTTGTGCGGCCGCCCGGCGTCTCTCCCCTCCCTGCTTGTTTCGCTGTGTTGTGCGTTGTTGTGAGTCTCTCCTCTCTGACCCAGATGAAAAACAGATTATCTAAATCTCTTTTTGCGTCGCATTTTTTAACCGTTTTAACCTTTTTCCGCCGCCGCGGGTTGCTGCTGTCGCCGCGGCAACGAGCAGCCAGCGCGCACGCACAAACGCACACGTCCCCTTTGCATCCAACACAACGTGCACACACACATACACACACACACTTCGATCCCCCAGGTAATGGATCAGGAAGTATTTGTTCTCCACTGTTTTTGTTTACACGTTGATCTGCAGTGATGATGATGATGATGAAGATGATGATGATGATGATGATGATGAAGATGAGGAGGGCTGACCGGTGTTTGTGTGTCCCAGGGTGCAGCAGTGGGCGACCGAGTTCTCCGTCCAGCTCAGAGACTTCACCACCAGGTACTCCGGATCGCTGCTGCTGCAGAAGGTGAGTCAGCGACCCGGAACCGCGACCCAGAACCACGACCCGGTTCAGCCCCGGCGTCCGTGAGTTCAGGTGCGACCGGTTCCGAGGATCGGCCCCGCCCCGTCCGGGAAAGCCTCGACGAACCTGAGCGAAATGCATGCTGGGTAATTAAGCGAGAGTACTTAATAAGAGATGAGTTAGCGTGTGGGAAGACCGTGCTAGCGTGTTTAGCGTGTTATCCTTTTTCCTGCAAGAGAAGAAGAGTCGCCCCGGTGACGCTTCTGAACCAGCGCCAGTGCTAGCAGCTAGCAGTTTGCCTTGTTCACGAAAACAGGAACGGGGACTAGCGTGGCAGCAGCTAGCGGCTAGCAGCTAGCCAGGCCCACGAGCAGGGGCGGGGACTATCATGCTATTAGCTAGCAGCTAGCACTTAGCCTTTCAGCGGCCTTTTAAGTGTTTGCGTGTGGTCATCATGTGATCTGTGACAGGCCGTACTGATGATGATGATGATGAAGATGATCTGGATTAGAGTCACTTTCAGGCCTCAGGTCACGTGATCTCATTGTTTTTACTGATGAGAAGGGAAAAGAGCCTGATGACGAACCTCGGACCGGACTGTTTGTCTGTGTGTGTGTGTGTGTGTATAGAGAACACACAGACACACACACACACACACACACACACACACACACACAGGGATCACGGTAATGCCCAGATTGAGGACCGAGCCCTCTTTACCGGCGCCGGGATTTGTGGCCTGTTCTGATTTTAGACATTCATCCATTCATCCGTCAGATTTAGAGTCAGCACAGGGGCTGTGTGTGTGTGTGTGTGTGTGTGTGTGTGCTCTCACACACACACACACACACAGGCCTCTCTGGTTCTGATAGATAAACGCACACACACAGACGTCCTGACAGGAAGTGTGGACCGATCGACCGATCGATCGAGGTCCGGTCTGAGGTTCCAGGTGCGGACGGTTCGGCGGCGGGAGACTGAGGCGGCAGGTGTGTGGCGGCGGCGGCGGCGGCGGCGCCCGTCCCCTCACCGCTAATTTGGAATTAAGGGAACGACTTAATGGAGCGACGAGGGGTGTAAATAACCCGACCGGGCTGCTCGCTCTGATCCGGTCTCCAGCTCCTTGATCCAGAGAAAGTGACCTGATTACCTCACACACACACACACACACACACACACACACACACACACACACACACACACACACACACACACACACACACACACACACACACACACACACTCACACACCGGCTGATTTAATCTGAGCCGATCAGTTTCATCCGTTTCTGTCCCTTCATGGGAACAAGCCGAAGCGATTCTTCACACATTGATCGACTTATTGATCTAATTATTGACGACGACATGCAGGCGAAGGTTCTGGAAGTTCTGGTGGTTCTGGTGGTCCCGGCGGTTCCGTCGGACCCAGTTTAATCCCAGCTCTCGTGCCGCCCTCAGAAACTGAAGGACGTGGAGCCCATCATCCAGATCGTGGAGCTGGACGGAGGAGAACTGGTGAAGGACTATTCTGATGAGATCGAGAGGATGCTGGGGAGCAAGATGAAGTCAGTGAAGGTGAGGAGGAGGAGGGAGGAGAGGAGGAGGAGGAGGAGGAGGAGGGAGAGGAGGAGGAGGAGAGGAGGAGGAGGAGGAGGAGGAGGAGGAGGAGGGGGAGGGAGAAGGAGGAGGAGGGAGGAGGAGGAGGAGGAGGAGGAGGAGGAGGAGGGGGGAGGAGGGGGGAGGGAGGAGGAGGAGGAGGGGAGGAGGAGGAGGAGGAGGAGGGAGGAGGAGGAGGGGAGGAGGAGGAGGAGGAGGGGGAGGGGGAGGAGGAGGGAGAGGAGGAGGGGGAGAAGGGGGAGAGGATGGAGAGGAGGAGGAGGAGGAGGAGGAGGAGGAGTGGCTTCATCATCCCCCGTGTGCGTGTGTGTGTGTGTGTTTTCAGAGGTTAGCAGAGTCGGCCGAAGACGCCGACCTGTACCACGACTTCAACGCCACCTTAGAGGTTTGTCTTCTTCTTCTTCTTCTTCTTCTTCTGCGCCGACCGAAGCGCTCGCTTTAACTCCGCCTCCGTCCTCGCGGCGTCTGGATCAGAGGCGTGAACTCGCGGCGGGTCGACGCCCTTAAAGCTGCGGCTCGCGCCTGAAATTAGATTAGAACGACGCTTCACTGATCCGGCGAGGGAACTGGGTCGGTGCCGCTCGGCGGTCGAGGTCACGTGACCACCAGGGATTATTCATCTGTGGATTATTGTGGACACAATATGAAATCATTAAAGCACAAATTATATATTATGAGCACGATGAGACTCATTCTCTTCTGTCTGTAACGTCCCACCGCCCCCATGTTGCCCCCCCAGTTCGATTACTACAACTCGATGCTGATCAACACGGCGGACGAGGACGGGAACTTCGTGGAGCTCGGCGGTGAGTTCCCGCTGGAGGAGAATGAGCACTTCAACAACCTGCCGGTGAACACGCAGCAGAGCGACATCCAGGTCCCCACCAACGTCTACAACAAAGGTCAGAGGTCGCCGGCGCGGCGCGGCCCGGTCCGGTCCGGCCCGGTTCTGACGACGGGCGCGTCCGTGTTTTTTTTCCCCAGATCCCAACATCCTCAACGCCATCTACAACTCGGAGGCGCTGAACGACGTGTTCATCGCCAACTTCCAGAAGGATCCCACGCTCACCTGGCAGTACTTCGGCAGCTCCACCGGATTCTTCCGGATCTACCCGGGTGGGTCCAGGCGCCGCGCCCGGGCCGGATCGGATCGGACCGGTTCTGTCGGGGAAAAAACGTTTGCATCGCTATCTCTCACACCTGTTTCCACCGACCTCACCTGTTCCAGGTATCAAATGGACGCCGGACTCCAACGGCGTGGCGGCGTTCGACTGCAGGAACCGGAACTGGTGAGTCCCCCGGCTCCCACACCTGGGTGTTTAATCTGCAGGTGACTGTGACGTCATCGAGGGGGAGGGGCTTATCCCCCGGGAAAGAGGATAAGCTGCTCCTCAGCCGGGTCAGCGTGGCCCACATGGCGCCATATGTGAGCGTTTGCACGTTTCCAAATGATGATCGCTGCGTTACCACCGGCAACGCTGAGGCCTCACGGGTTCTTATGGGTTCTCACGGGTTCTCACGGGTTCTGACAGGTTCTTATGGGTTCTTATGGGTTTCTGACGGGTTCTGACTGGTTCTTATGGGTTCTTATGGGCTCTCACGGGTTCTTATGGGTTCTGACGGGTTCTTGTGGCTTCTTATGGGTTCTCACGGGTTCTGACGGGTTCTTATGGGTTCTTATGGGTTCTCACGGGTTCTTATGGGCTCTCACGGGTTCTTATGGGTTCTTATGGGTTCTTATGGGTTCTCACAGGTTCTTATGGGTTCTTATGGGTTCTTATGGGCTCTCACGGGTTCTGACGGGTTCTTATGGGTTCTCACGGGTTCTGACAGGTTCTTATGGGTTCTCACGGGTTCTCACGGGTTCTCACGGGTTCTTATGGGTTCTCACGGGTTCTGATGGGTTCTTATGGGTTCTCACGGGTTCTGACGGGTTCTTATGGGTTCTCACGGGTTCTGATGGGTTCTTATGGGTTCTCATGGGTTCTGACGGGTTCTTATGGGTTCTCATGGGTTCTGACGGGTTCTTATGGGTTCTCACGGGTTCTTATGGGTTCTCACAGGTTCTGACGGGTTCTGATGAGTTCTTATGGGTTCTCACGGGTTCTTATGGGTTCTGACGGGTTCTTATGGGTTCTCACGGGTTCTGACGGGTTCTGACGGGTTCTCACGGGTTCTGACGGGTTCTGACGGGTTCTGACGGTGAGTCGTGCGCAGGTACATCCAGGCCGCCACGTCGCCGAAGGACATCATCATCATGGTGGACATCAGCGGCAGCATGAAGGGGCTGAAGATGACCATCGCCAAACACACCATCAACACCATCCTGGACACACTGGGCGAGAACGACTTCGTCAACGTCATCGCCGTGAGACAACACACACACACACACACAAGATGATGATGATGAGTCACGTCTGAGATTTAAACGTGTGTGTGTGTGTGTGTGTGCGCCCCGCAGTACACCGACTACGTCCGCTACGTGGAGCCGTGCTTCAGAGGAACTCTGGTCCAGGCCGACTTGGACAACAGAGAGGTAAGACCATTATCTGCTTCACGGAGGCTTAGGGAGCTCAGCTCACACACACGCACACACACACACACACACACACACACACACACACACACACACACACACACACACACACACACACACACGCTTGGCCTCCTTCCTGGAGCCTCAGCCAATCAGAGGAGGCGGTGGCTTCGGGCTAAGCAGTGGGGGTTAGATGTGTGTTTGAAAATCGGCCATGAGCAGTTGACAATACGCTGACCTCCTCCTCCTCCTCCTCCTCCTGCTCCTCCTCCTCTTCCTCCTCCTCCTCCTCCTCCTCCTCTCTCAGCACTTTAAGCTGCTGGTGGAGGACCTGCACGTCAAAGGAGAAGCAAAGATCAAGTACGCCATGAAGGAGGCCTTCAAAATCCTCAATGAGGTTTGTGCCCCCCCTCGCCCCGGGCAGGGGTCAGAGGTCAGCTCTCCTGAGGTCTCCATGCTTGTGTGTGACCTGTGTGTGTGTGTGTGTGTGTGTGTGTGTGTGTGTGTGTGTGTGTGTGTGCAGGCGAGGGCGAGCGGTCAGGGCAGCATGTGTAACCAGGCCATCATGCTGATCACCGACGGAGCCATGGAGGACTTTGAGTCCGTCTTCGAGGAGTTCAACTGGCCCGAGCGCAGGGTGAGGCCCCCGTGGATCCAGATCCGGATCCGGATCCAGACCCGCGTGTTAGTCTGCATCCTCGGTGTGCTCTTCTGCGCAGGTGCGAGTCTTCACCTACCTGATCGGCAGAGAGATGACCTTCGCTCAGAACACCAAGTGGATCGCCTGCAACAACAAAGGTGTGTGTCTCCGTGTGTGTGTGTGTGTGTGTGTGTGTGTGTGTGTGTCTGCCTGCGTGTGTGTGTGTGTTCACCTGTTTCACCTGTCCCCTCAGGTTACTACACGCACATCTCCACGCTGGCCGACGTGCAGGAGAACGTGATGGAGTACCTGCACGTGCTCAGCCGGCCCATGGTCATCAACCACGACCACGACATCATCTGGACCGAGGCCTACATGGACACGGTGGTGAGCGCCGGCCAATCACAGAGCGCCTCTCATCTTCATCGTCATCATCATCCTCATCGTCACTTCACTTTCATCTGTGTGCTCCCCCTCCCCCCGTGTCTCTGCTCATTCTCCCATGATCCTCTGGGCCGCCGCCACCCCTCCCCCCCTCCGTCGCTCCGGCAGCTCCCCAGCACCAAAGAGGTAAAGAAGAAGAAGAAGAAGACGAAGTGTTTAACATGTAAAAATGAGGCCGCCATGTCCAATGGGTGTTTGAATGTTTGGTCATGTGACTTCCCAAAGGAAGTCCCGGCCCGGGTTCCCGCGTCGCCGCCTGGAGTTTGAGCTGGGAACAGCAGCAGGATTAGATTTGTCTTTTAAACTAAAATAATAAAACATGGAGTCAGTCAAATCATAATAATCATATTGATCGATCGGTCGCTGAACTCGTGGATCGATCGATCGATTGATCGTGTCCTCGTGTCTCCCCCCCCGTGTCTCAGCTCTTCACCACCAAGGCTCAGAGTCTGCTGCTCATGACGTCGGTGGCCATGCCGGTGTTCAGCAAGAAGAAGGAGACGGTCGGTGTCCGGAGAGCCGCACACACACACACACACACACACACACGCACACACACACACACCTGTCGGCCATTTTTAATAAACAACAACAACAAAACAAAAATAGATGTTAGCATTTACGTGCTACGTGTAAATGAGAACTGATGACAGGCTTCAGTGTTTGTTGGAAGTGCTAATTAGCAACGTGCTAACTCCACGCGATGACTCTTGACCTTTGACCCCCCCCAGTTGTCCCACGGGATCCTGCTGGGCGTGGTCGGCTCCGACATCCCGCTGATGGAGGTGATGAAGCTGGCGCCGCGGTACATGGTGAGCGCCGCTCGGCGTTTGGACCCGCGCCGGTTCTGAGAAACAAACGGACTGAATGTTCCCTCCCCCTCATCCTCTTCTTCCTCCTCCTCCTCCTCCTCCTCTTCCTCCTCCTCCTCCTCCTCTTCCTCAGCTCGGAGCACACGGCTACGCCTTCCTCATCACCAACAACGGTTACATCTTGGCTCACCCTGACCTCCGACCTCTGGTGAGTTCTGGTTCAGGTCCGGACCCGGCGGCGCCGACGGACCGGGTCCACGTTTTCCCAGTGAGGTATCGATCGGGACGTTTCGCTCTGTCCCGCAGTATAAAGACGGGAAGAAGCTGAAGCCCAAGCCAAACTACAACAGCGTGGACCTGTCGGAGGTGGAGTGGGAGGACACCGACGAGACGGTGAGACATACACACACACACACACACACACACACAGGCACGATCGATCGATCGATCGAAGGATCAATACGCAGATACAGAGGAGCTGTCGTTGTGCTTCCAGCTGAGGACGGCGATGGTGCGAGGCGAGACCGGCAGCATGGCGCTGAGCATCAGGGCGTCCGTGGACAAAGGGGTGAGGACTTTTTTCCCCGAAGCGATTGATCGATTAGTGATTGATTTGTGCGTGAACGTGTCTCTGCCCCCCCCCCCAGAAAAGACCTCTGTACCTGGTCAACGACTACTTCTACACAAACATCGACGAGACGCCGTTCAGGTGAGTCGTCTCCCCTCGCCGTAAGAAAGTGTGTTTTATTTTTGTACCTGCGCCGTTTGTCCACCAGGGGGCAGCACATCACTCCCTCACCCCCCCTCCCTGTGTCCGCAGCTTCGGCATGGTGCTGACCCGGGGTCACGGGAAGCTGATGTTCGTGGGAAACGTGTCGGTGGAGGAAGGTACGATTTCCCACAATCCCCTGCACCGAAACGTCGCTCTCCCTTCTGCATCATATTCTTCTTCTTCTTCTTCTTATTTCGCGCAGGGCTGCACGACCTCACCTCGCCGGACCTGAGCATTGCCTCGGAGTGGTGCGTCAAAATCAGAGGACAAGGTTGAAATAATTGTGGTTCTGATCTTGGTTCTGATCCTGGTTCTGATCCTGGTTCCGTTCTCGTCCCCAGGACGTACTGCGAGACGGACATCGATCCCGATCACCGCAAGTACTCGCAGCTCCAGGCCGCCGTGCGGTACCTGCTGGGGAAGGAGCCCGACCTCGAGTGTGGGTTCCTCAAAAATCGCGCCTCGACCGCGGTCTTCGCCCCGCGGGCGTCTCATCTCACTTTACCTGTCCGTTGCCCAGGCGACGAGGTGCTGCTGCAGCAGACGCTGTTCGACGCCGTGGTGACGGCGCCGCTGGAGGCGTACTGGAACGCCCTGATGCTCAACGACAGGTGACGACCGCGGTCTTTTGTGCGTTTGACGCCTTTTTAAAGGGGCAGTTCGCCCAGTTAATAACTGCGCGGGCTCCGCAGGGTGGAGCCGGGCCTGGAGACGGCCTTCCTCGGCACCCGGGCCGGCCTGATGAGGATCGTGAGGTACGCCGGGGTGGAGACCCGGGTGGCGAAGTAAGTTCCGATCGTCGGACTCGAATCCCTACCCCGGCTTTTGGAAGATGATCGGTTTGACCTTGAACCTCGACCTTGAACCCGACAGGAGGTTCCTGACGGCGACCGATAAGGACAACCTGTTCACCATCGATCACTTCCCCCTGTGGTACCGGCTGGCCGTGGAAAACACCCCCGGGATCTTCTACTACTACCCCATCAACGACAAAGGTGACCCCTGACCCCTGACCCCCTGACCCCCCCCAGGTCTTTGTTTCTCCAATCAGCTCATCCTCATCTTATTTCACCCCCCCAAGGAGTGAGGTACATCGTGGCGACCACGGCGGTGACGGTGTCATCCGAGGGGAAGACGGCCATCGCCGGGGGTAAGTTCGTTGTTGTTGTTGTTGTTGTTGATGTTGTTGTTGTTGTTGTGGTGCGTGGCCCCTTTGTGTCAGAGGAGAGAGAAGGTCGTGTTGCGTTCTTTCAAGAACCGTGAAAAAGTCCAGTTTAGATAAATATATTTATTTGTTACACTTCAGCGGGATTAACAGTCCTTCAGTTTAACAGATTATCATCACAGAGAATATGGGATGAAAATAAATAACACGGGAAGTTACGTGGCGTCTGACGCGGGTCGGTCAAGAGTTTCTGTCGGATATAAGAGGTCGTTGTAGTGCGAAGCTCGCCCACTAGGTGGCAGCACAGCGCAGGGCAAGAGTTTAGATGGTGGCAAAGCCTGAAGCAGCTTTTTCGCCCCCGCGCCGGCGACGGGACTCGGTTCAAAGGGACATCGACTAAACGGAGGTGAAAAGACGACGTCGAGGGACGGGGACATTTTGTGCTTGTCAGGGGACTCGGTTACAGGTGGAGGCGGCGCGAACGCAAAGGTAGGTCTGTGTTTCTGAGACGGATAGACGAAACCGAAAACACGGGTGGAGGGGGGAGTGGAGGTGCAGGAGTGCCCAGACGGCGAGGAGGAGGAGGAGGAGGAGTTTCAAACGCCGGCAGAGGAGGTGCAGCGCGGGGAATGACAGTTCGCAGGGTGCCGCGGCATCCGGGTTCCTCCCTCCTCCATGAAAATCAGGAGAACAGAAAAAAAAAGCCCACGCTATGCTAAAAGCTACTGATGCGGTACCCGTGCACGATGCCGCAGGCCTCTTTGGGCGGCATCTCCTCCGGCGAGGTCGGGGACGGCGCCCGCCCGTCCTCCGGGTCGGTCTCGGCGCCGCATTCGGCCATCAGAGGCTGCCCGCGGCTCTTCGCTTCCCTCTGGTACCGCGCCATCAGCGAGGCGTAGACGCAGCCGTAAGTCGCCGCCACCACCATCATGACGCACACCGTGCCGCAAACCACCCCGGCCACGATTTGCGTGCCGTGGGCCCGGCGGACGCTCGCGGGACGGTAACGCTGCCGCACGCACTCCTCGTTGCCGCCCACCCGCCCCGGCGGGCAGGGGGGCCTGGTGCCGTAACCCGACGCGCCCTCCCCGGCGGGACTCTGCGGGCAGTGGCTGAACATCTCCGCCGGCACGCTGCGGATGTCCCTGCCCTTCAAGTCCCGTGGGAGGCTGCACTGCATCGCATCCACCTGCCCGTCTGCAACAAAAGGAGAGGGGGGAACAAGGGAGGAAGAGATGAGGAAGAGGAGGGAAGGAGATTAACACTTTAACCGCCCGTAAGACGACCGCCGAAACAGTCACCTTGACGTTACTTGAGACTGGAAGAAGCCCAAGCTCACCGCGGTAAATCAGCCACTCCATCCAGTGCTTGAAGTCCCTCAGCCTGCAGTCGCACTCCCAGGGGTTCCCCGCCAGCCGGAGCTGCCGCAGCCCCGACAGGGGCTCGAAGGTGACCCTGTCCAGGGCCGCGAGCCGGTTGCCGGCCAGGGACAACCAGGCGAGCCTCCGCAGCCCATCCAGCAGGCCTTTAGGGAGCCAGAGGAGGCCGTTGGCGGACAGGTCGAGCCCCCGCAGCCGCCACAGCCCCTTGAAAACCTCCTCGTTCAGGCCAGCGGCCCCCCGACTTCCCCTCGAGCCCCGGGCGGCCTCCGCGCTGTCGTTGGTGTCGGCCGACGCCGGGCGTACGCCGAGGTAGTTCGCCGAGAGGTTGAGCCAGCGTAGGCCGCTCAGGTCCGAGAAGGCGCCCGGCCGTAGGGTGGAAAAGCGGTTCTGGGAGAGATCCAGGAGTTCCAGGCCACTGAGGTTGGACAGGTCCGTGTCGCCCAGAGAGGAGAGGTTGTTCCGGGGCAGCCGGAGGACCAGAGAGTCCTGGTCCAGCAGCGCCAGGATGGGCGTCAGGGAGAGGAGGCCGGCCGCGGAGCAGTCGGTGGTGTTGTTGTAGCAGGTGCAGATGCCAGGACAGGCGTGGACCGAGCCCAGCAGGCCCAGCAGAACCAGCACCAGGCCAGACAGAGCTGCGTGCCACAGGGACTCACCCGGACCGACCACGCGTCCTCGTCCACACCGGTCCGAGTTCTTCATGTCTGTCACATTGACTTCGGCCTCGGGGCTGGCGTCCCCGCTCTCCGCCCGGTCACTCCGACATCCAGCTGCTCCGCATGTCCTGAAGAAAGAGAGAAAACTGAGAGGAAGGAGAGGAGGTTATCTGAGGGTACCTGGGTTTCTGGAGGTTCTGCTGGTTCTGGCTTTATTGCCCCCCCCACGACCCACATCAGATGTGCTGAATTCGTCCAAAATTCACCCTGAATCGAAATGCGGACTTAGCGATTGGTTGTTTCTTGCTCACGTGAAGATATTCCTCTTGGGAGCTCGAAGGAACCCGGTGGTTCTCCAGGAGTCCACCAGGAGAACCTCGGTCCTGGAACCGGACTTCTCAGTCCATCGCTGGAGAAGATCAAACCCCAGATTTGTCTCGCTCTCTTTCAGCTCCGCGTGCCTTTTTTTTTCCCGTTCGACGTCGCATCTGGTCGTCGCTTTTCAGGGCCGATGGGTTTCTCTTTCCCCAAAGAGAGCAACTGGATATGCGGGATTAAGCGGGAGCGCCTCGTTTCGCACGGATTGAAAAACACATCAACGGCTTAGTCCCCGGCGGAGCCGATCCATGTATGTTGGCGTCAACCGGCCGCGGTCGCCGGCGTGTTTGCGTGTCCTCAATCCCTTCTCGCTCGCGAAGAGAAAACACAGGAGGAGCTTCGTGACGGAGTGAAAATAATCCTCCTTTCTCTTTTTTAAAATTTCTTTCCTTAAGACGACACCGGAGAAAAGTCGCTGCCAACTTCTGTCTCCTCGACGCCCACTCGCAAATTCCCGCACGCTGCAGATGCGGCGTCGGCGTCGTTTCGCGCGCGGCGATCGGGGAACGTTTGCTCGCCTTTAATTCGTCGGAGTTAAAGGAAACGCCGCCTCGTCGTCTTTCCTTTGTCGCGGCGGCACGTTAAGATGGCGACCACTCCACCGGGGACGGCGTGAGGCGGGAAGGTGCACGCCGCGTCCACCCGGAGAACGAACCGTAGAACCGCGGCGTCAAGCGAACGCGCAATGAAAGAAAAATGAAGGATCTCTGGAAAGGGGGTCAGGCGACAGTTGCGAGTCAAGGAGATCCTCCTGCAGCGTGATCAGGTGACCTCTGACCCCCCCCCAGGCGCCGTGACGGCAGATGGACTCGCGTCGCTCACCCGGTGGAAACGAGGCGGGTGGAGGATTTACGGGGAGAGCGTGATCTTACGTAAATCCTGCAGACGGCGGCGAATATTAAAAAACGCAAATTCCCTCGGCGACGTCCTCGTCCAGAGACTTTGACTTCATGACGCACAACAAACAAACAAACAACAACAACGGCGACAAACGCACACGCACAGCTGCTGGGGGGGGGGCTGGTGTGTCATCCTCGATTTATCAGGAAGCTGCGGTCGCTCCTCAGCTGCTCGCCGTCGGACCCGGGACTTTTCTAGGATGCTGCTGCCGGTTGACGACTTCAGGGTCTGGCTAAACTCCACCCTTCAGGGTGAGGATTGTTTTGGTTTCTCACCTCCTGGGGGGGGCGGGGTCTGAATGCTGCACCTTTTGGGGGCCGCCCAGAGGTCGTCGTCGTTTTATGTCACTTCCTGTGAGGATTGTTTTGGTTTCTTCTTCACCAGGAAACAGGTGTGTGAAGAAGTGTGTGTGTGTGTGTGTGTGTGTAGGGGGGGGCAAACAGTTGTGGAAACAGCTCGTCAAATGCACCATCACCCAGATTAGACCCCCACTCACACACACACACACACACACACACACACACAGTGGCAGGTCACAGATTAAAACTGTCAATCCCTGAGTGGGACAGATGCCTGTGTCAGGAGACCAGATGGTATCAGAACAACTCGTCCAGGAGAAAGACCCCCCCCCCCACACACACACACACAGACACACACACACACACACACTGCTGGGTCTGAGCCAATCACAGCTCAGAGGCTCTGCAGGTCGACTTAAAGACGCTTCGGCTTTTTGGGTCGTTGCTGATTGGTTTGAAGTTTTCACTTGATGCTTAACCCCCCCCCCCCTGCCCCCCCCATCCCCTGTCGGGTCGGTTCTGAGTCTGACCCCCCCAAGAAAAGTTCTGGATTCTCACGGTCCGGACTCGAAGCTCCTGCTGCACCTGCAGTGCATCGCTGAACTACCTCACTTCCTGCGAGCTGCTTATGGCCTCTGATAGGCAACCCCCCCCAACACACACACACACACACACACACACACACACACACACACACACACACACACACACACACACACACACACACACACACACACACACACACACACACACACACACACACACACACACACACACACACACACACACACACACACACACACACACACACACACACACACACACACACACACACATACACACACACACAGAGCCCCCTCCCACATGCTTTTAGACTCTCTATTAAAAGCACAGGCGTACACTTGTACACCACATGACCAGAAGTATTGCTACTGTACATACACACACACACACACACACACACACACACAGTCTACTGTACATACAGTAGGTACACACACACACACACGCAGTCTACTGTACATACAGTAGCCACAC
This sequence comes from Psettodes erumei, assembly GCA_016785225.1. Lineage (NCBI taxonomy): Eukaryota > Metazoa > Chordata > Actinopteri > Pleuronectiformes > Psettodidae > Psettodes > Psettodes erumei. Next base: position 318,942 of record JAFBJZ010000642.1, read on the forward strand.
ACACACACACACACGCAGTCTACTGTACATACAGTAGGTACACACACACACACATGCAGTCTACTGTACACACACACACACACACACACACACACACGCTGCTCACCATCTGCTCTGCTGCCTCAGCCTCCAAACAGAGGAAGAGGAGGGAAACTCTTCTTCTTCATCTGCAGAATCCACCGTCACGTCCAAAACCACTTCTGAGTCCGGAGCCCGGACCCGGACCCGGACCTGGACCTGGACCCGTCCGGGCTCTGGAGACCCACGAGCTGTCGGTGGACGGGAACGCGGGCGGCGTCCCGGAGGCGTCTTTCAAATGCAGCAGCCGGACGCTGGAGTTTCATCTCCTCCTCCTCCTCCTCCTCCTCCTCTTCATCACACGCAACGCTCTGAGTCTCTGAGCTGCTCCTAAACACACACAGCCTCGCACGACCAAGAGAGAGAGAGGGAGGGAGGGAGGGAGGGAGAGGAGGGGGAGCAGAGAGGAGGAGGGAGAGAGGAGGGAGAGAGGAGAGAGAGAGAGAGGGAGGGAGGAGGGAGGGAGAGGGGGAGGAGAGAGAGGGGAGGGAGGGAGAGAGAGAGGGAGAGAGAGAGAGGGAGAGAGGGAGGGGGGAGCAGGAGGGAGGAGGGAGAGAGGGAGAGAGGGGAGAGAGGGAGAGAGGGGGAGGGAGGGAGAGAGAGGGGGAGGGAGAGAGAGAGAGGGAGAGAGAGAGAGAGAGAGGGAGGGGAGAGAGAGGGAGAGGGAGGGGGAGGGAGGGAGGGAGGGAGAGAGGGAGGGGGAGGGAGGGGGGAGCAGGAGGGAGGAGGGAGGGAGGGAGAGAGGGGGGGGGGAGCAGGAGAGGGAGAGAGAGGAGCCACATGCTGCTAATGCTGTGTGTGTGTGCGCGTGTGTGTGAGTGTGTGTGTCTGTGTGTGTGTGTGTGTGTGTGTGTGTGTGTGTGTGTGTGTGTGTGTGTGTGTGTGTGTGTGTGTGTGTGTGTGTGTGTGTGTGTGTGTGTGTGTGTGTGTGTGTGACAGAAATAGTAACAGTGTTGCAGCTGCAGGCTGAGCTCTGAATGA
>JAFBJZ010000642.1:325000-327500 GCA_016785225.1 Psettodes erumei
ACACACACACACACACACACACACACGGACACACACACACACGGACACACACACACACACACACACACACACACACACACACACACACACACACACACACACACACACACACACACACACACACACACACACACACACACACACACACACACACACGGACACACACACACAGACACACACACACACGGACACACACACACACACACACGTGGACCAACAGCTCCATCTAGCGGCTGAACCGGGGCAACACACACGTCAGTCACGTTCGTCGCGGCGATCAATCCACCAATCAGAACCCGTGACCCGTGTCAGGGAGATCAATAACCCGCGATCGAACACGATTGCGTCCCAATTGATCGAGAAACCGATCGGCTCGTTCCAGGATGTTCGTGGTCCAGCGGATCCCCGACAGCAACCTGGTTCTGGTGGTGACGCAGGCCGACTGCGACTGCTCGCGTCAGTACGGGCCCATCCTGCTGGAGCCCAAAGAGATCAAATATATCCTTCGCTTCCTGATTGGCTCCTGGGTCGATGGCGGTTCTTTAAAAAACCTCCCGGTCTGGTTTGTGTTTTCCTTAACGGCGGCGAACATAACGCCACCGTGAAGTGCAACCGGATGAAGTCGCAGAAGGTGCGGCGCCGCCCGGAGTCCTGCCACGCCTACCACCCCAAGGTGATGATGTCATCCGAACGCCGCAGCACGATTGGCGGCGCGATGACGTACGTGAGTCTTAAAGCCGCGTCTCTTCTGTGTGACCGCAGGAGGACGCCAAGGACTGCGGGGGGGCGTCGGCCATCTCCCCGTCCGCCCGCCTCTTCTCCGCCTCGCTGCTCGTCTCATTGGTCGCGCGCGGCCGGACGTGACCGGACCGGCCAATCGGAGCGGAGCTTCCAAGACGGGCGTGGACGAATCGCTATGTGGAGGAAATTTAAAGGGCTAGTTCTGTTTTTTTTTAAAAACTGTGTGAGACTCACCTGAAGAACCGGTGGTTCTGGTTCTGGTTCTGGTTCTGGTTCTGCAGCGGGCCGACCCCCCACCCCCCCTGGTGGACAGGTATAAACACTGCAGCTCCTGTGTCGTAGCGTTTTGATACGTCGTCGTGTTACGAGTCGACAGAAATTAAAAAACTAGAAATTAAAAAAAATAAAAGAAGAGCGGCTGAGGTTTGTGCAGCGGCGCCCTCTGGTGGCGAGGAGGAGGCGTCCTCTGACTCCACCCCCTTTTCGAACGAGCGCACGCGTCGCCGCTCGGACCGTGACTCAGCACGACGTGTTTGACTTGTGTCGGAGGTGAGGGGCCGGCCTACGCGTCCCATGTCTGGAGCCTTTTCAGAGGGCCCCCCCCCACCCCCACCCGCCGACCCCGCCCCCCCCCTCGCCGACCCCTGACCCCCCCCGCCCCTCGTCGGCGAGTCGACATGAGCAAAGTGAGCGCGCTGAAAGCCCAGTCTGACGGCCGCCGCCCGACAAAAGCTGCTCCTTTCTCCTGCTGCAGAGCGAAAGAAAAGGGGTGTGTGTGTGTGTGTGTGTGTGTGTGTGTGGGGGGGGCTTCTTTTGGAACAGGAGGGGGGGGGATCACGCCTGCGGGTGTCGGTGACGTCCGCCCGTCCTCAGGGTGCTGAGCGGCCGGCCGGGTCATGCCAACGCGGCTCGACAATGGTGGAGCGAACCCCCGCCGACCTGTGTGTGTGTGTGTGTGTGTGTGTGTGTGTGTGTGTGTGTGTGTTGGCTCGGACCCGGGTCCTGGACCGGGATGTTCCAGCCCGACATGTCTCGGTCGTTTCACCTGTGCAGCAGAACCTCCCGGCCGGCCCCGCTCCTCTTTGGGACCCGGTCCCGGTGGTTCTGGTTCTGCCCGGCCCACGTCGACCCACCTGGGGGCCGACCCGGCGCCGGAGCTCGGTCCCGCTCGTCTCCGCTTCATATTATAACGACGTAGTTTCCATCTCGAGTTTGTCGCCCCCCCCTCCCCCTCCCCCCTCATCTTCTCAGAGTGCATTGTGGGAAAGGAATGCCATTGAATCCTTTTTTTTTTTTTTGTCCTTTGTGCGCGGGCCGTGGACGTCCATTGTGCGAGCAGACACCCTGAGAAAGGAGGCGAGCTCGCGGGCCGGCCGGGCCCTTCAATAAAACACAGACGGAGCTGAATGAGGCTCCGAGCTCGGAACCAGCCGGCCCGAACCCGGAGACAATGCTGCCGCCGCTTTGAAGCCCGGCAACAATTAGACAGAGAAGAAAAAAAAAAACAGCTTCTCTTTATTAATTATGCATTCGAGCTTTTTTTATTTTGTCTTGGTCTTTTCTTTGGGGGGGGTGGGGTGGGTGGGGGCGGGGCAGAGTTGGGGGCGGGGGTGGGAGCGGGGGGGGAGGGTGGGGGGGTCCAACAGGTCCGAGGCGGAGGCGGAGATTACAGTGAGAAAAAAAACAAAAAAAACAACTCATGCTAATGATTCTGCAAATTCTCCAACGAGGGGATTAACAGGAAGCGCTCCAGGATCCA
>JAFBJZ010000642.1:335000-337500 GCA_016785225.1 Psettodes erumei
CCCCCGTCGAGGAGCTGGTGGAGAGCCATTTGATTTGTCCTCCACTCCTCCTGCGGGTGTGTGGTCCCCCCGGTCGATGGCCCTCGTCTCGCTGAATGTGAAAAACTCGAAAAAAGTGGCGCGGAGAAAAGGCCGGCGATGAAAAGGCCCGCGACGAGGACGCGGGTCGGGCAAAGTCCTCGTCGCTGAAAAAAGGGTCGATCCGCTCTTTTTCTCCCCCATTCACTGGCTGGTTTTGGTGGGGGGGGGGGTCTGAGCAGGTGAATGTGGCGGCGCTTCAGGCAGATGTTGGCGAGCACAAAGGGATCGGACCGGACCCGGCGAGGCCTTTACAGGACGTTTTACATGCGGGTCTCAGGCATTAGTCTGATCCTCTTATCCAGATCAGCCTCTGCAGAGAACGAGCTTAAACTCCTCGATCGCCCACATTACAAGCTAACGGCGGTGGGGGTCGGCGCCGAACAGCACCGGGTCACGACTCCGGACCCGCTGAGGAAGAAAGAGGACAGACGAGTGTGAGAAAGACGTTCATTGGTTTCCACTTCGGGTCCAGAACTTTGACTCTGTCGATGTTTGTAGCTCTGGTTTGGTCTCCACCCACCTGGTTCTGGTTCTTTCGGTAGCTTCATCAGCCGCGGTGACCCAGTTGCTGTAAACCTGACCTGACCCGAGCCGAGTCGTGCCAAAGGTCAAACTCGTTAGTCTGCGATCACGATTACAGCCGTTACGCGTAATTGATGGTGGACTGGAAGTGTTTTTTTTCCACGTCGTCATTGAACGCAGCTGTAATTGATCCAGAGCTGATAACTGCCAGATGTGCAGCCCCCCCACACACACCAGATGCTCAGGAGCAGCTTCAGAGGAGGTTTTATATTTTTACAATCTTGTGTCATAAATAATGATTAAATTTAAACTGGAGTTAAAGACGGAAACACAGTTTTTAGTTTAGAAGAGAAGGAATTTAGAGGAATTAAACTAGAATTAAATTAAAATAAAATAAAATAAAATAAAATAAATTAAATTAAATTAAAATAAAGTAAATTAAAATAAAATAATATAATTTATAAGTAATATAAATTAAATTAAATCTGGTGTCTTTTCGTGTGTGACGAGTTATTAAACTAAATAATCTTAATCTGAAGAGGAATAAACAGACTCATTCAGCAGAAGTGTGTCAAGGTTAAAGAAGAAGGACAAAGTGTAAAATCCATTATTTCCTATGCCCCCCGCTGCTAACTTCAATTAGGTCATCCCTCAAAATAGTCACGCGTCCCCAAGGCACCGGCTGCTAATGAGCTGCTGATTGTGATGATGATGATGAGGAGGATGTGGAGGTGGAGTCACGCAGGTGGAAGAGCTGCAGGGAGACGGAGGACACGGGACAGGGGGCGGAGGACATGGGACGGGGGCAGAGGACACGGGACGGGGGGCGGAGGACACGGGAGACGCTATGAACTGATCCGACTTTTCTTTTTAAATCACAAACACCTTTTTGTTCTTCTTTCCTGAATCATCTTTCGATTGATTGTTAGGTTTTTTAATCTATTACCTTTTAAAGGTCTAATCTAATAATCTGAGTTACATCATCCAGAGGAAAACGACCTCAAGCTCGACGGAATCGAGGCCGATAAACTGTGAACGTGATCCGTCACCGACACACAGGCCTAATTTAAACGTTTAAGCTTGGACCTCCAGCGTGTGTGTGTGTGTGTGTGTGTGTGTGTGTGTGTGTGTGTGTCTGTCTTTTACTGCCTGCTCGCTGCAGTTGGCAGCAGCTTGAAAATCCGACATGACTTGAATGCAGCGTCAGAATCCTCCGGTTCATTCAGTAAATAATCGTTTTGTTTTGAACTTCCCACAGTTTCATCGGGAACGTCGGTCCCATCGTGAGATGTGAAGTAAATGCAAAAAAAAAAAAGTTTATAGTGTTTAAGTAAAGCGGCTTTACACTCGCACACACACACACACACACACACACACACACACACACACTTCCTGTCTCATTGTCTTTCCGGTGGGACACAGCGTTGGCTCTCACCTCCGTCCATTCAGCTCTGGTGTTTAATGAAGTTGTTTTTCTGTAAGGGAGCTTTTTTTGGTGTGTGTGTGTGTGTGTGTGTGTGTGTGTGTGTGTGTGTGTGTGTGTGTGTGTGTGTGTGTGTGTGTGTGTGTGTGTGTGTGTGTGTGTGGGGTTCCTGCGGGCCTCCGACCCAGCGTTTCGTCACCGTGTGTACGACGAGATTAGAAACACGCCTGCTGGAACCGGCGCCGCTTGGACATTGGAGGAGATCCGTTCTTCTTCTCTGCTCTAAAAACCCTGACTTCCTCTGCAGCTACAGATTTAGAGCAGCGAAGAAGAAGTGAAAATCTACGGTTTGTTAGTCGATGTAAGCAGCGGGATTAGGGTTTATCTTCTGGGGACAGTGAATTGTGACTGGAACTCACAGACTGATCCACGGGGAAGATTTATGGAAACGTGTCGAGAGAAGTTTGAAAATAG
>JAFBJZ010000642.1:342500-365831 GCA_016785225.1 Psettodes erumei
AAAGATGTTCGTCGCCCCGAATCGATCCCGTAAAACTTTTTACGACCTGTATCTTTCTGATAATCTGATAATCTGTGCGTCACGTGTCTAAAATCATCGTCTTTCTTTTTGTCTCCCGCAGTGGACGGATACACCTACAGGAACCAACGCAAGTTCTCAGAAGACATCGAGTGGTCGTACGCAGGTGAGGAACCTTTAGCTAGTTAGCTTCCTGCTAACAGAGGCTAGCTCAGATGAATGCAGCGGTAGCCTTTGTGTGTGTGTGTGTGTGTGTGTGTGTGTGTGTGTGATGTTGATGTCAGTGTTTAGTTTGTTTGGGAAAATTTCACTCGACACTTGGCGGCACCTGCAGCAGTGTAAACAAACCCCATCATCTGTATGCTAGTTAGCTTCCTGCTAACAGAGGCTAGCTCAGGCGAACACAGCGGTGGTGTGTGTGTGTGTGTGTGTGTGTGTGTGTGTAAAGTAAAGTGTGGTTCAGGTCCCAGAGTTTCTCCAGGCTGAATTTTGTATAAACACGAACAATAAGAAAGTAGAAATATGACGCTTCAACAATATCTGCTGTTTGTGTTTCAAACTGACTTAATGTGGAAACTGCTTCTGACTTTACAGCTGCTAACGGGGAAGTCAACGTAAATATTTAGAGTTCAAGAGGTGAATTTACATTTGTGATCCTTTTAAAAGGAACAGTAAGGACGGAAACTCTGTGTTAAATTAAGTTTTAAGACAAATTATTAGCTTCAGTGGATAATTCCTCTAAAAAAAAAACAAAAAAAAACACTCCAGTGTGCGTGAGGGTGTTTGTGTGTTTCAGATGTGCATCACACGTTTGTCACGTGACTGACGTACTCGCACAAACCCCAGCTGGTCGAAACGACGCACACACAACAACACGTAATTAGCGCAACGCAGCGAAGCAGCTGCAAACATCTGCCAGATTACTAACTCGTGTTTCTGCGGAGGAGTAATCTGGATGAAGAAACCAGTTTTGTTACGGAGAGGATAATGATACAGGTTCAGGTAGATTGTGGGTGGAGTCAAAGCGGCTGCGAGATTATTTCTGACTCCAAACACAAACCTGTAATTTAGACATTCTTCTCATCGGTGAGATGCAGTGGGAAAAAGATGCGCTCATCCGGCCGAGGGTTTCAATTAGAAAATTATAATAATTGTGTTGATGCGGCCGGGTGGAGCTGCAGCCTTCCCAGACACTCACTGCAACCTTTCGACGTCACGTCGTAAAACCCAGGAGACAGAGCGAAGGAAAACAGTTTCACTTCATTTAGATCAGAAATCTATTCACCGGAGGCGCGAGGAGTTTGTAACTCCTGAGCAGATGTGAACAAATCCTCGCGCGTCGAACCCGCAGCCACGGCAGCGGGATACGTGAGCCGAACGCGCTCGGGTCGCTCTTCCAGTAAAAGCGAAACAAAAAGCCCGAGGCCGTAGATCAGTCGGACGTGAATACGAGCTGCTGGATTAAATCTGTTCGGCGCAGCTGTCGCGCTCGTGGCTGACTGAAAGAATGAATGAATGGACGAACCAGCATCTTTATGGGGGATCGTTTGTATTCCCGGCTGCAACACTCTCCGTACTGTATTTATGTCGTCCATCACGTCGGCCTGTCTGTGGATGAAAGTAAAGAGGAAACCCGACGCCGAACTTTTTCCACGGGCAGCAGTTGTTAGTGGAAACGCCGCCGGCTGCGTTTCAGAAAAGATTTGACCTCAGACACGGAAACATGAGCTGTGTTAGCGTTAGCAGCAGAACAGCTGGAGGTCATTAGCTCGTTAGCTCGAAGCTAGCTCTGCCGGAGCAGTGCACCTGTGAGCGTTCACTGGGCAATTAGAGACGCCTGCATGTCATCAACATCGTCAATAATCTATAAATTCTACCTTTACGATGTGAAATGCATAAATTAAACTGAATGTTCCAGCTCATATTTAAAGGTGGTATTTCATTATTATACATCATACTGAGAGCTGTTCCAGTTGAGTTGCGGTGTGTTGCGTTCTATTATTTTGTCCACCCTATTTAATATCAATGAGGCTTGACCCCACTTGTTCCTGTTTCCCTTTCAGGAACGTTAAACCAGAACAACTGGGCCAAGAAGTTTCCGTCTTGCAGCAATGCCAAGCAGTCGCCCATCAACATCGAGGAGGACCTGGCCCAGGTGAAGCTGCAGTACCAGAAGCTGCAGTTCGACGGCTGGGAGAGTCCGACCAGCGACAGGACGACCATCAAGAACGACGGCAAGACGGGTGAGAACGGTCGCCATCGCAGCCCGGCGATGCTAACAATTAGCTCGCCGTGGATTCGTCGGGCCATGTGACGTCCCCCGATGTTCTCGTGTTTCTCGTTCGTGTGCAAAATATTTTCCCAGATTTCTAATTCCTGAATAAGTTGTTCTTGAGATTGAAGCCACTTCCAGTCCGTCACAAGTGACTAGTTAGTTAAAAACCTGTCGAACGAGAGGCAACAATCATCTCTAACCATCTCTTGTCCTCCTTCCTTATGAACCCCCCCCACCACCACTTCTGTCCTAATGACATTTTCTCCCAGAGAGACACTGAGCGGTGAAGCCTTTTCTCATACAGTGGTGTCCCATTGTAGGAGATACAGTTACCAGTTCCCCATTTGACAGAATCGAGAGCCTTTTATATATTTCCTCTCTCTAAGTGGTGTGAAACACAATAACCTACAGTGTGCATTCAAGGTAATTGTTAAGTGAAATTGTAGACAAGAGGGATCCCGCCTCGCCTTTCAAAAAGCCCCAAACAGTCGAGTCCAGCGCTTCTTAGCAACGGGACTCTCAGCGAAATAAGAAGCACTCTGTTGTAGTTGTTGTTCGGCCGCCAGCTGCACCAAAGGCTTTTATTAATGGAGATGTTTGGTGGACAATCTGAGCGCGGCTCGGGCCCGACAGTACTTAAACCTGTTTTCATCGGCGCACAAATGGGCCCAGTGTAGGTTCAACGCGCAGACTGCCGTCCATACACGGCCTTCACAAAGCCCGGCGACAAATGGAAGATTTCGGGGGTTCGCAAAGAGAGGTGACGGATGCGGCGCCGGGGTTGTTTTCATGCTTTTTGGAACGCGGCGCAAACAAACTTTTCAACGCAAGTGAATCGGCGACAAGTTGGGTCAATATTTGCCCGCCTCCAGGGGGAAATTAGATTATCGACGGTGGTGAAAGGAACACATAATAGAACATAACACACACAAAGACTGCAGAGCATATAGAGGGCGTGAATGAACCACATACAGATCAAAGTGCACTGAAAGAATGAAAACCTACCGGGAAGCAAACGGAGCTCGAGTGCTCAGCAGGTTTGAAGACGGTGAATTTCATGGCTGCGCTGGCATGAAAAACAATGTGTTATATGTGCAAGACAATGGACTGCACGGCCCCTTCTGTGTCGACGGTGGGCCGAGATGTACAGTACGGGACAGAAGATGAAAGGACCATATAACGCTCCGCCGTCATTAGACCATCAAAGGAGGTTTCGATCCTCGAGGGGACCTTTTGTCGGGTCAGACAAAGCCGAACCTGAAGACGAGCCCCCTTTTATTGACTGAATCTTTGTTTGATGGCCCCATAAAGGTGTTGGCGGAGGATTATGGGGGTGGAGAAGCGCTCACCTTTTGATCCTCTGGACGTTTTAGAATCCATCATTTTCAGGGAGAGGTTTGGATTTGTGTTGTGTTTCGAGTCTTCAAAGCTTCAGAAGCAGCAGGCTGATTGGATGGAGTTTGCAGAAGACCATTTCACAAATTAAATATAGAAATCCTACAACAAATGACTTGTCTTGTAAGGTAGCATTACAACACAAGGTAGTGTTTTCAGTATATGCTCATGACTGTCTCTTATTTCAGTGGCAGTGGATTTGGATGGAGAGTTTTATGTCAGTGGAGGAGGCCTGAGGTCGAAGTTCAGGGTTGGACGTATCACCTTCCACTGGGGGCGCTGCAACGCCTCTTCAGACGGCTCTGAACACAGCCTGGATGGAGTCAAATACCCTCTGGAGGTGAGACACCTTGAGAAAACAGATCCTTTACTGCAAGAATACTCCATTATACTCAGGAAGTATAATCATGAAAACGCACTTAAAGTATTACGTAGCTGAGGCCGAGTAGGCCCAATTTATCATCAGTGGTATCTAGATTACAAAACACTTAGACCAGACTATTTTAATCCCACTAAATAATGTTTGTACATGCTGCAGTATATTATATTGCTCAGTCTAACTTTCACACAGAGTAGGAGCTAATACGCTCGCACCGCAGTTGAAAACATGTGACATACGTGACTGGGCTTGCCTCTCCTCGTCTCTAACGTACTTGCGTCTCCTCCCTCAGATGCAGATCTACTGTTACGAGGCGCACCGTTTCGACTCTTTAGACGCCACCATCAAGGCCGGAGGCAGGATTACGGCGCTCGCCGTGCTGTTTGAGGTGTGCGACTGTGCGTGCGTCACAAGACAGACGATCATTTGGGCTGACAGCGCTGACACCAGCGTACACGGTTGTCTGTCATTTGAGATTATCAAGATTATCAAGTGAACCACTTGAGCCAAACTCCTAAATTGACCCGTTAGCTAATTTGAAAAGCAGCCTGTTAAAGCTAATTGACCCAAACTGTTAAACTAACCACAAGCTAACCTGGCCCAGGCTGTGTATCTGCTAATTTAAGATGTTAGTTAAGCTACATTGTTTTTACAGCTACATTTAACCATTAGCCAACACCTTCCACACTTTAACAGCAAAGCTAAGCTATTAGCTAACTGTAACCAGACTGTTCAGCTGCTAATTTAAGACATTAGTTAAGCTAAATTGTTTTTACGGCTACGTTTAACCGTTAGCCAACCCATCCACACTTTAACAGCTTAACTATTAGCTAACCAACCTGTTTAGCTGCTAATTTAAGATATTAGCTAAACTGACATGAACTGTTTTTACAGTTATGTTTAACCATTAGCCAACACCATCCACACGCAAAAGCTAACTATTAGCCAACCTTAACCAGACTGTTTAGCTGCTAATTTAAGCAATTAGCTAAACAGCTTTAGCTTTACGGCTAAAACTAAGATGCTACTAACAACATTTTATGGGCTAAACTGAACTGTTAGCTTTCCCAAACCAGACTGTTTCCCCAACAAAGCTAACTCACCACAAGTCTGAGTTAGCCAAAGAGTTTTAACAACTAAACTGATTTGTTTCAGTTGCTAAAGTGTATTTACAGCTCCTCTTAACCATCAGTAGCATTAGTATTAGCAGTAGCAGTAGCTAATGGGGGTCTGGGCTGTATCTGAAAAACTCTATTCTTATACACAAGTCAGAGTTTTGTGCTCATTTCACAAAATGTCTGATGTGAGAAGCTTCTGAATTTCTGAAAGTTGGCAGGATCCGACTTTATTGATGAATCCCCGTTGAAGATGAGAAAGTCTTTCAGCAGTACCACCAGTGTACTGCACTGTAGTAGTTATACCTTGTAGTGTGCGTTCGAACGGTGTGATTCACGTTCTCTGGCTCGGAACCAGCGCCGAGCTCTTGACCGTGTTTTCGCGTTGGGTGCCAGGGTTTCATAGCGAGCGGCGTGCAATGCTCGCCGTCTTCGCCCCCGGCCGCGTTGGCATGTTTGAACTGACAGAGGCCACGTTGGAACAAAACATGAGGAAACCGTATGATGTGAAGCTGCAGGCGTGTGTGTGTGTGTGTTTTGGGTGGAGACGGTGGGAAAACTACCAACCATCAGATAAGGGGTTGGCTGATTTTGTCTTTGTGCTCTGCCAGCCGCTTCGCCAGGTAACTGGGTCATCGCTTTGGACTTTTTTTTTTTTTTTTTTCACCGTCCAGAATCTACGTTCGGGGCTTTGTTCGCAAAAGTGAATTTTACGTAACCCGAAAACTCCTGGGCTTGAATCGGGCCCGGGGCTTTTTACTGAAAGTCGTTCCCCTCCTTCTCCTATAACCACAAAAAAAAGAAGTTGTTTTTCCAGGTATCACGGCCCGTCAGACTTCACAGGTATTTTACTTTTTGTGCGTGGAGTCGATGGGCTCAGAAAATGGTCTCTCGCCAGACCGGTTGAGGTGATGAACGCCCATGTGAGTGTTTTGCGTCCGACATCAAAGCCCTGTTAATGTTTCTGATGGAGCACGCCGCAACTTGTCATAGCGCCGTTACAGCCGAGGTCAAAGAATCCGCACGAAGCCCGCGGCTACGACAACCTAGATTAACGCTTACAATGCAGGGATTACCATAATCAGGGGTTCCTCTAGTTGCTGGGGGGGTAAGCGTAGGGTAGTAGGATATATATATATTTATTATATATATATATATATATATATATATATATATCCATCTCCTGCATGAAATAAAAAGTGATCTTGTCTCCGCAGACGTCCGTCGAAGACAACGTGAACTTCGCGGCCATCATAGACAGCATCGGCAGCGTGAGCAGATACGGTGCGTCAGCTTCTTCTTCTTCTTCTTCTTTTTCTTCTTCTGTGGTGTTTGTTTGACGCGGTCTTGTCCGTGGTCCAGGAAAGAGCGCCGAGGTGCCGCCCTTCACCCCGCGGGGTCTCCTGCCAAACTCCACCGAGAAGTACTTCATCTACAACGGCTCGCTGACCACGCCGCCCTGCAGCGAGATCGTCGAGTGGATCGTCTTCAAGAACACGGTGGCCGTCTCCGACGAGCAGGTGAGAAGCCACCGGGTTTTTACCCCCGGGGAACCATAGATCATTTTGACATGTGATCGATCAGTATTTTGCGAAATCATTAACTTGTTTTGCAAAGGAGTCGTCTGCGAGCAAAGCGAAGCTTTTTAGAAATGGGAGGAGGAGGGAGGAATCGTCATTCCAGAGCTGAGGAGCGACGGGCGAGGCCGCCAACAAGCCTGGGGGGGTGTGTGTGTGTGTGTGTGTGTGTGTGTGTGTGTGTGTGTGTGTGTGAGAGACCACCCTCAGGCCAAACGTGATTGACAACCGCACAAATATTGGCACACAAAAGATCTTTACGGTGTTTTAAGTCAAACACAAAGGGTTTTCTGACATAAAGGTTCCAGTGTGACGGCTCAGCCAGACACACTGAGTGTGAACACACAGCTGTCATAAAGCGAGAGGCCGCACACACACACACACGCACACACACACACACACACACACACACACACACACACACACACACACACACACACGCACACGCACACGCACACGCCTGTACTTCTATGCATGTGAAGAGCCTTAACACACACAAACGGCAAGCACCTTTATTATTTTTGTGCGTCATGTTCATCCAAACTATTTTTGTTTTGATCCTCTAAAAAAAAAAAACACACGGCCTTAAATACCTGCACGCAAACATCGGCGCACCTTAAATATTTGATCAAGTCATCGTGGCTGCAGCAGTGGAGGCAGGTTTCCCACTCTCACCTGGCGATTCCCAGGATTCCCAGGATTCCCAGGTCTCCGTGACGTGTCTCGGCCGGTCCGTGTTCCAGCTCGGCCTCACGCACTTTAAACTAACGACCAACGCAGCACCTGATTTTCGAGTTTTCCCCGTCACGTCCGCCGCGCTTGACGCCGCCTTGTCGTCCGTGCCGCAGCTGGAGATGTTCTGCGAGGTGATGACGATGCAGCAGGCCGGATACGTGATGCTGATGGACTACCTGCAGAACAACCACAGGGAGCAGCAGCAGCAGTTCATGGGCCAGGTGTTCTCCTCCTACACCGGCACCGAGGAGGTCCTCACCCCGGGTACGTGTCCTGTCACAGGTGCTGTTGTACTTTAGTGTTACTGTGGGTTTTTTTTTCAGAGATGTACTTTTATTTGCAGAAAAGAGATTTATCTCCGTTATCTCCTCCTGAAGCGATGACGCTCCTCGTTCCCACCTCACCTGTCCGACCTCAGTCTGAATCCCGTCTGAAAATCCGGGTCGACGCTCATTAAGCCAAGTGTAAATGGACCGGAGACGAGATAAGAATAGAACTCCGGTGACCTGAATAAAAAAAAAGGGGGTCGACGTGGTGGACCATCGATCTTCACGCTGGTCGTCGTCCAGAACTGTTAATGAAGTTCATTGATCGCTGGTTGGTGACAGCGAGGGGGGGAGGGGGGGGGGTCGTTCTGGAATTAGACTCATTTAATCTTTTGGTGTTTGATCGATATCGGACATGCGGTCCGTGCAGGGTCCAGATTCATGTACTCGACGTACATTTGAGAACCCGGCGGCTCGGTTTTCCACGCCGCCGGGTGAGAGGTGTCGACTAAAACCCGTTTTAAAGGTGGTTCTCGTGGAGAAACGTGGAGCCTCGTGGTTATTTCAGCTGCGGTTCCTCCTCGGTTCTGTTGAGTCAGTTCTCCTGGCTGCTTCTGCCCTCTAGTGGCTGAAGCTGTTAGTGCTTTTCTGAGCAGGGAACGTGCAGCAAATCTCAGTTTGCTGGTTAAAAAAAAACCAAAAAATTTTTGTGTGCACCTCAATTTTATTGGCAGTAGCATGGCTGACGTTTGCACGGTGAAGAGGTCAAAGGTCAGAGGGTGAGAGCCTGTGAGAGGGACGGACCCTCCTCCTATTGTCATCAATCCCCAGCCTTTTGTTTAATCTGTGTTAATCCCAGACCTCGGAGTGTCTGTCGGCTGCGTAATCTCTGCCCCCCGTCTAATCTCAGCTGTGACCCAGAATCACGGAGACGACTCTTCAAAACACAGACGAGAATAATTTGGCAGAAACATGTGGAGGAAGATGAAGGAGAGTAAAGAGAAAAGGAGGCGCGGTCTGGATCAGAACCAGAACCAGATCCTCCTAGCCGGTCTGAGGGTTCTAATCCCGGGGTTTTGAGCGGAAGCGAGCGGGGAAATTTGGGTTTTCAGCCGTCTCTGGTTGACGTTGTTCCGGTCGGCGTGTTCCCATCAGTCTGCAGTTCGGAGCCGGAGAACGTCCAGGCGGCGCCCTACAACCTCAGCAGCCTGCTGGTGACGTGGGAAGCGCCGCGGGCGGTGTACGACACCGGCATCGAGAGGTACTCCGTCAGCTACCGACCGGCCAGCGCGGAAGGCTCCGCCCCCTTCGAATACCTGACGGACGGAGACCAGGACGTGGTGAGAGAGCGAGAGAAGAGAGGGAGTCGTGATATCCAGAGTAACTTTCCCCAAACCAATGACGTCAGCGTTTGTGTCGTTCCTCTCTCCCGCCACCAGGGGGCGATCATCGACGACCTGGCGGCCAACACCAGCTACGCGGTGCAGGTGGTGGCGGTCTGCACCAACGGCCTGCTGGGACGCGTGAGCGACCCGCTGATGGTCGTCATGCCCGTCGACGACCCGGGTAAGAGCGATGGCGTCGCTCCGGCAGTAAGACGCGAATAAATAAATAAGGATTAAAAAAAAAAAAAGTTGTTTAAAACTGTATACGTCCGAATTGTGACATTTAATTGATTGTGATTATTAAATCATTAATAGTTTAGTTTTGTAGATGATCAAAGTCATAAATTTGACTTTCCTCGTCCTTTCCTGCTCGCCGTGTTTCTTTGCCGCGTTTCTTTTCTTTCTTTCTGGATGTAAACATTTCCATCATCCCCTCCCCTCGCTCTGACCCCTGAACCAGATTAACAGTGTTGTGTTGTATTTCTGCCTCTTTAACCCCCCCCCGCGTACTTTGTACTTTTTTTATGTATTCGCGCACACGTGCCGAGTCTGTCGAGTTTTTCCTCGCCGTGCCGTTGTGCGTCTCACAGCGAGCGACGTCTTCGCCTGTTCTGCAGCAGCACTTTGTGTAGCGTTTGTTGACTCATGTGAAATAAACGAGTGTGTGTGGTTGCACAGAGAAAGAAAAAAAACCTGCATCCCATTTCTGGTTTGATTTAAAAATACGTATTGATTTTCACTTCGCTTGAATTGACGATTAATAATCACCTGATCTGTAAAACGTCTTCGTCAAAGGTTAATTCATAATGAGCTAATTTAAAACCATTTACTTAAGAAGTATTATCCTAATAATAATAATAATAATAATAATAATAATAATAATATAATCAATAGTATAATTATGCAAGTTTTTACAGTGTTTAATGTTTTTGTTTAAAATTCTTCATAAATTATAAATAATAGATAAATTCTTCATGTTCAGGTTATGATCAACTGACTGTTGATTAACGAATCGATCGGCAAGACTTTTATAGAGTTATTTATAGAGGTTATAGAGTTTTATAGACGCAGCGATCGATCGATTGGCGAACGTTTGTTTTCACCCCCCCCCACTCACGCCATTAAACCTGTAAAACCTCATCTCATGCTTCACAAACCGGTTCGAACCGGTCTCCACGGCGCGTCGCTTAGCCGTCGCACAGGTAAGAGCCGCCCGCGCCTGCCAGCTCGCTCCACCTGCAAATAACTGTTGGTGGGTTTGTTTTGTCCCCCCTTTGGTGACGGACGGGCGGAGATTGAATACGGAAAAGTTTTCTTTAATAATCAGAGGAATTCCTCGTCCGGTGTCAGGAGTGGGGACGAAACAGAACCGCCGGTTTATTTGCGAACGTTCACGCTCGTCTGCGTTTGCATGAAACGTCCAAACGTGTTTCATCCCCACCTGCCGACGCTCGTCTCTCCAACCCAACTACAGGTGTTTGAAGGTCTCGTCCGTTTTTTTCCTCCTTTTTTGAACGCAGCGTCGCACTTTCCTCTCCCCGATGTTTTTATCACATTGTTTTACCCTGTTGTGACGTGTCTCTGCTTTTCTTGTGTTTTTGTTTTTTTTTAGCAAATGTCCGACCAACATTTAACTCAGAGAAATGTAAAAACCAAACGAGACGAGAGTGGAAATGTCTTTAACTAACGATGCAACCTTTTTTCCCAGAAGATGCGCTGAATCCAGATTCAGACGAGTTCGACGATGAGGTGAGCAAACTCGTGCTTCCTCCACAACTTTATTTTATTGTTCAGTCACAACTGTCACTCTTTACTTATCGCCGTCTGTAAATGTTCCTGTCGCCTTCAGGGCGATGAACCCGACCTGCCCTGGAACGAACCCGTCCAAACGGAGGATTATGATCCGGCGTCGTTTCCCACGATCTCTGGATCGGCTCTTTGGCCTCTGCCTGGCGCCACAACTACGCCGGCAGGGTCGGGCCAGAGGAGAACCAGCACGGATCCGGTTCCCCACGTCAGATCCACCCAGTCCGGTCGAGCCCCGAGTCTTCGGGAGGAGACGTTGCGTCGCAGTACCTCCACTCAGCCACCGGAGGTCACCCTGACGCCGCACACCAGAGGAGACGCACACTTCAGCGGCGTCGGCCCCTTTTACTCCATAGTGTCGACGACGGCCGCGGACGACTTCGCGTCTCCTTCCACCGCTCCTTCATCCTCCACTTCAGTGACACCTTGGGTTCTTGGAGGTCTCAGTCCTGAAGGTGGTGGGAGAACCCCTGTTCCTTCATCCACCGGTTCAGAGACTAAAGGTGGGACAGGTGTTTCTTCATACAGCACCACCGCGGTCGCGCCGAGGTCTCGGGCCGGTGACGCGAAGAGCGCGGCGACATCGTGGACCTTTGTCCAGACTGAGACCGACCGAGGCCGTCCCGAAGACGTTGGTCCTCCAGAGGTCCCGACTCCAACCTCCCGACCGTCCTCCTCGAGCGAGGACGCTCCGCTCGGCCCCACGAGCCCCAGCGTGCCTCGTTCTTCGTCCGCCACCGCCTCCGTCTGGTCGAGCGGCGTTCTCTTGCAGACCACAAAGCCGGTGTCCAACGGTGAGCGTCCCTCTGTCCTCCCCTCGTCCTCGTCCTCCTCCACCTCCTCCACCACCTCCTCCCCTCTGTATGACACCACGGACCCCGACGCTGCCCCCTCCGCCCGCCCGCATGACCCTCCCTCCTTGTCTTGGCCCGTGTTGTCTGCTTCTGCGTCGGACTCCCAGCATGCCGCTGCCACGCCGGACCCAGCCTCTCCTTCGACTCCTACGCTTGCTGCCTCCACCCTGCCCCGCCTCCCCCACCCCTCACGCCCCCCGTCCGGTCGGGAGGCCGACCCCGTCTTCCCTGGTGTCGGGTTCGACGGTAACGACGTTGCTTTGTTGTCTGGGTCTTCGTTGGTTCCTTCGGGCGACCCCTCGGCGTTTAGCGATATGCCTCCTCTCCAAACCGTGCCGGATCCATCCGGCGCCGCCGAGCCGTCCGAGTCTTCCTGGGAACCGTCGCTCTCGGCGGCCTCTCCGTCTCTCACCCCCACCCTCCAGCCTTCGGTTCTCCTTTCCGGCGACTTCACGCTTTCTGGCTCAACGCCGAGTTTATCCCGCTCTTTCTCCGCCGGGCCCGAGGACTCGAGTTACGCCACAGGGAGAATAGATTCCTTTCTCCCTGAGGTCAGCGGTGACGGGTTTCCGTTAGCCAGCGACGTGGACGCCATGTGCGGCTGCTCCGTGGAGCCGTCGGCGTCCTCGTCCTGGCTGCGTGCCTCGCCTCATGCCCCCCTGCCGTCCTCCGCCTGGGACTCTGCTAGCTTAGAGCTTTACTCCAGCGTCGTCTTCCCTTCGGTGTCTGGTGGCGGTGTAGACGACCTCCGCTCTCTCTCCGCGGCGGATGCCGCCGGTCCGTCCTCGGCCCGGCCTTCGCCGGCCCACGGCGCCGTCTCCCCGTCGCCGTCCTCTCCGCACTCCCACCTCCTCCGAGCCACCCACAGTGATCCGCCCGTTTCTGTTGCAGCCGTCGGCGATTCCCGGTTCTCGGCGTCGGACGGGGATTCTGCCCCCCCTTCCTCACCCACAGCCTCCCCCTTCACCCCCACCCCGGAGGGACGGGCGTTAGACTCTAGCGGCGGCGCCTCCGGCTCGGCCCTGTCCCCCGACTCCCAGGAGGGCGGAGATCAGGAGTGGGACAGGGGCCTGACCTCGTCCTCGGGGGAGAGCGCGATCCCTCGTTCGACCGCCGCTCCCACCACGTCTGCGACCTCGGGGTCCGGGCAGGCGCCGGACGATCTGGACGAACGCTCCTCCGCCTTCTATTTCGAGAGCGAGAGCGGCAGCGCCGCCGCCTCGGAGGCGGGGAGCACCGCCGCCCCCGCGACCTCGCCTCCGCCCTGGTCGCTGGCCGGGGGGGAGGAGGAGAGCGGCTCGGGGCAGGGCGAGAGCCCGTACGACAACGAGACGTCGTCCGACTTCAGTATCTCCGAGCGCACGGAGAGAGAGTCCGAGGAAGAGGAGCCAGTCGCAGGTAACAAAAAGAAAAACGCCGCCGGGTGTTGCCGAGGGAGCGGGAAGAGTTCAGGACCAGACGACTAATCCAACATCTGCCGACCACAAAATCCACCATTTCACCTCGCTCCCGGCGCCGCTGTCATCCCACGACTTCCACGAGTCACCTCATCCTCATCCTCATCTCAGGCTCATTAATCTTAGCGCCATTTGTCCATCCGCTTGTTTTGTTCGCGAGCGCGTCCCGGCGTGCGTCAGCCGGTCAGGATGCCGTCACCGCGTGAACGCAGCCCGTGATGTCACTGCAGAGGTCCGACCTGCCCGGGCGTTGCCGGACTTGGCCTGCAGAGGGCAGCAGAACCTCTACAGTCCACATCTGAACCGGCTCTGACCTCAGATTCTCCACCAACAGATCCGTTTACACCGGTAATTAAAGATTAAGACTCTGAGGTCCTGGGCCCAGACTGATCCGTATGTCGGGAACGGACCGGGTACGTTAGAACCTCATGTGGAACAGAACAACGTTCTGCAGACGTTGGGTTTGATCTATCACAAGTCGGCCGTTAATTCGACGACGCTCGGCGTTTTGAGTCTTCTACAAATTCATAATTTCTCTGCTTTTTAATTCCTTCTTTTGTTTCTTGTCCGCCTCTCGTTTCGGTCTTAGGAAAACTTTTCATGCCAAAGGCCGAACTCGGAGCAAACTCCAGCGCAGCGAGTCGGTCGCCATGATGGATCATCTCATTTCAAATCTCTTTGTCCCGTGAATCCAGGAAACCTTGAAGATTCAGAAACAAAGGGTTTTTATTGGAGATAAAAAAAAACAAAACGGGTCATTCGTTTCCCGCCTTTCCCGGCATCTTCATCCTCTGCTGTGAAATTTGTTCCCTGAGGAGGAAGATGTTTCATCCTCTTCACAAAAGCCGATGACCTTTTTTAAAAAAGGCCCGTGCGTGTCCGCGGTTTTTGAGCAGGCTGAATGTGTTTTTTTTTTTTGACTCTCGAGCGGACGCGGTCATTCATGGCCCCCGAGCCGAGCCGGTTCGTTGGGGAAGCGGGAAGTTTCTGACAAAACAGCCAAGGTTAATCCACGCCAGTGTTTTCCTCGCCGGTTGGCGGGAGATAAAGGGAGGATTCAGCGGCGGCGGCGCGCTGAGGTCGGGTTCAGCCGTCAGGTTTTCACGTCCCATTATTCAAAGTTACAATGACGCCGCTTGATTGACGAAGCTTCTTCTTCTTCTTTTTTTTTTTTTTTTGTGCGGCACGGCCTCGGCTGATCTGTGACGGGCTTTTGATTCGCGGCGTTTTGTGCGTCCCTGCGTTCCTTTTCAAGTGGCTTGAATGTGACGAGCTGCGGCCCGGACGCGAATGGTGGCGAGTCGCGTTTCGGCGCCGCGGCGTTTTTTTTTGTTTTTTTTTTTTCGAGTCACGCCAGGACACGTCCAGAGGGGGACGGAGGTCGTGCGGACATTTTTGAAGAAGCTGTTTCCCTCGCCCTCGAAATCCCGCGGACGTTTGCGCGGCGGCGTGCGAAACGTTTCCCGCCGTGACTTCCTGTTCTCGCTCTCCTCTCTCCGCAGACGCCAGCAACAGCAGCCACGAGTCGCGGGTGGGGTCGGTCGGCGAGCGGGAGAGGAAGGCCGTGGTGCCGCTGGCCGTCATCTCCACCCTCACCGTCGTCGGCCTCGTCGTCCTCGTCGGCATCCTCGTCTACTGGAGGTCGGTGGAGGACGCGGACGAGCGCTTGTTTTTCGCTCCATCGCGGCCCCCGTCGGGCGGGCGCTCTCTGACAAACACGTCTTAATCTTCTCCGACATTGTGCCGAGTGTGTTTTTTGTGACCTTGAGAGATGCCGTCTTTCATTTCCTTGTCTTTTTTTTCCCACTCAGATGTTCAGTATATAATTCGGGATTAGGAGCGAACACGAGTTGTTTTGTTGTGGCGGCGCCGAGAAGCTGCGACTGTGAAATAAGCAACTTGAGAAATCCGGTGGAGGACACGCTGTCGGACTCGGTGTAAACACCTCCAGTCGCTCGCTGCTCATCTGATCGACATATTGTTCTTGTTCTGCGTCGTCCTCGTCGCCAAGATTGAGCCGTGCTAAGAAGCTCGTAATCCCGCGGGATTAATCCTCAGACGATGTAGCTCGGCCGTTCGGGGGGGGGTGGAAAAGGACATCCGCCCCCCCGGGGACGTCGGACAGGAGGAATCGTGTGTGTGTGTGTGTGTGTGTGTGTGTGTGTGTGATAATCCCTGAGACGACGCAGGTTCATCAGGGATGATGTCATCCGTTTAGAGGAACGTGTCAGGGATTAATGGAACGTCTTTTTTCCCGTGTTCCTCGGGAAGATTAACCCGTGTTCTCCCAAATCTGGGATCAGGAACACGCGTGGGCCCCGGGAAACAAACGCACCATCAGCTCGTCACGCCGCGTGTGTGTGTTTACTGTTTGTTAGTTGTGCGTTTGTTGTTCTGCAGGACCTGTTTCCAGACGGCTCACTTCTACGTCGACGACAGCTCGTCGCCCAGAGTCATCGCGGCTCCGCCCGCGGCCGCGCCGTCGCCAGGTAACCGCGCACGCGGTCCGCCATGTTGTTTTCTACCGAACGCGCAAACCACGACCGTCCTGAACGCGTCACATTCTGAACTCGCTTCTTCCGTCCCGCAGACGAGCGGACGGCGTTTCCTGCGAGGGACTTCGTCAAACACGTCGCCGAACTTCACGACTCGCAGAGTTTCCCGCGCGAGTTTGAGGTAAAAAAATAAACAAACAAACAGGAATTTGTTTGTAAACAACGCGTGTTTGTCGCCGTGTCGTCCGCACGCTTTCTGTTCACGCGTCGCGACTTTTTACTGTGAAGCTGCAACACGGAGGAAAAATCAACACGTGAAAAACGAAAAGTGAGTGAGAGAAAAAAAATAAGTTTAACGTCATTTCAAGTGCCACGTTAAATTAAACAGTCAGTTACAGTTGCAGCTATCAGCTGATTGGTCGATTTAGTTTTTTTTAAAAAAACAAAAAACAAAACCTGTTTGATTTTCCCTCCATGTCGGCGGCAGCATGACCTGCACCGTGAGATGAATTTGTTTTTTGTGTGTGTGTGTCCGTGTGTGTGTGTGCGTGTTGTCTCGTGTTGTCACGGAAACGTCCCGGCCGCCCGCTGCCCCCCCCCTCGCCGTTAGATCCTGAAGGAAAGCTACGAGGTGAGACGCTTGCCTCTTTGTTGTTGTTGTTGTTTGTTTTTTTTGTCTCGTCTCGTGTTTTGTTTTCGTTTTGATGTTTACAAAACTTTTTAAATTTAATTTTAATCTTTTTTTTTTCCCTGAATGACCAAAAGAAGAAACTGGTTTCTAGATTTTTTTATTTAAAAGAAGCGCAGACAGTTGGTGACTAATATTTAAAAATAAAAAAACTTTGTCAGACATTAACCACAAACTGTGAAAAATAAACAGAGCGAAAAGGAAAATGTTTCTGAAATAAAAACTCATCCAGCTCATCGGGGCAGTCCGGTGTCCTCGTCCTTTAAACGGGGTCGAGCTCTACTTTGTGTGTGTGTGTGTGTGTGTGTGTTTTCAGGAGGTGCAGGCGTGCACGGTGGAGATGGGGATGACGGCCGACGGCTCCAACCACCCGGACAACAGGACCAAGAACAGATACAGCAACATCCTGGCCTGTGAGTGTGCAGTAAATATACAGATGTGTGTGTGCGCAGAAGACGTCGATGATCCCAAAGTGACCTTTGACCTGTGTCCCTTCGACCCCCCAGACGACCACAGCCGGGTTCGCCTCTCGTCGCAGGCCGACAAAGACGGGAAGACGACGTCAGATTACATCAACGCAAACTACGTGGATGTGAGTTGTTTTTTTTTCCAGCCTGTTTTTTTTTTTTTCCTATTTCTAACCACCGAGTCCTTCGCCGTCGCTCGGCGCCGGATCCGTGAAGCGCGCGGTCCAAACTTCTTTTTTATGTTTTGTCTTTATTCTCAGGTTTTCCCTCTTGTCTTCCCAAACTCCGACTCTGCCCGTTTCTAAACCTAATCACGAGTCACGTCGTTGTTAGCGAGAACCTGCGTCGCTCTCTATTATGCTCGCCGTTAAAATCTCATTTCCAGCGTCTTGTTGTTTTGTGAAAGGAAGCGGCGACACAAAAAAAAAGCCCCCGCGGCAGTCACGGCCTCTCTGGAGAGTCGACGTACACGTTGTAAAGTTGGTAAAAGCTCGTCGAGGATCTCTCCAGCTCCCACTTTTGTCTGCGTCTCGCGGCGCGAAGGCAACTTCACGCTGTCAGTCATGTGAAGGTTATCAAACTATTAAAGCGAGTGATTGAATGCCGTCCTCCGCTGAGAACTTGTGACACTTTCTGGCCTTAACTAAGCCGACGAGTTGGGTTTCAGCCCGCTCTTAACTTAAAATATTTTCATCATCCTTGATGAGTTTTATTTGATATGGCAATTTATTTTCAGGCGTGAGAGCCTTTACGGCCTTTTCTGTCCTGTTTCACTCACTAAATTAATTTGTCGTGAATAAGAGTCGACTGCAGTCTTCAGAGGTCTCCCAAAGAGCGGCGAGCTACCAATAGAAAATTTAGTGCAGTTTTTGAACGCTGCTCCAACAACAGATTCATTTTAAAAGTTAAAAAACTCAATCAACCTCTCATATTAAAGCAACTTGATAAGTAAGAAAACGAGAAAAATCCACGGCTGTGGATTTAAAATGATGCGTCTCAGTAGTACGTCTAATGAGGCCAACGCCGACACTTAAATGATGAAAAACGACATACTTTACTATGTCGAAAAATGTCAAAAATGTCAAAAAATGACGAAAAATAAAAAGTGCTAAAAATGCCTCAAAACATCATAGAACAGTGTTTTATAACCTACCCATGGCATAAAAGGTGTTAAAAATGACAAAAAAGGTCATATCTGAGCATGTCATATCAGGTCCCAAAAATGATGAAAAACAACAAAGTGTGTCAAAAAATGTCAAAAAATGTCAAAAAATAAAAAGTGCTAAAAATGCTGCAAAACATCATAGAACAGTGTTTTATAACCTACCCATAGCATAAAAGGTGTTAAAAATGCCAAAAACTGTCATATCTGAGCATTTCATATCACACCTAAAAATGATGAAAAACGACATACTTTACTATGATGAAAAATGTAAAAAAATGTAAAAAAATGACGAAAAATAAAAAGTGCTAAAAATGCCTCAAAACATCATAGAACAGTGTTTTATAACCTACCCATGGCATAAAAGGTGTTAAAAATGAAAAAAAAGGTCATATCTGAGCATGTCATATCAGGTCCCAAAAATGATGAAAAACAACAAAGTGTGTCGAAAAATGTCAAAAAATGACGAAAAATAAAAAGTGCTAAAAATGCCTCAAAACATCATAGAACAGTGTTTTATAACCTACCCATGGCATAAAAGGTGTTAAAAATGCCAAAAACTGTCATATCTGAGCATTTCATATCACTCCCAAAAATGATGAAAAACAACATACTTTACTATGTCGAAAAATGTCAAAAAATGTCAAAAAATAAAAAGTGCTAAAAATGCCTCAAAACATCATAGAACAGTGTTTTATAACCTACCCATGGCATAAAAGGTGTTAAAAATGCCAAAAACTGTCATATCTGAGCATTTCATATCACTCACAAAAATGAAAAACGACATACTTTACTATGTCAAAAAATGTCAAAAAATGTCAAAAAATAAAAAGTGCTAAAAATGCCTCAAAACATCATAGAACAGTGTTTTATAACCTACCCATGGCATAAAAGGTGTTAAAAATGACAAAAAAGGTCATATCTGAGCATGTCATATCACTCCCAAAAATGATGAAAAACGACATACTTTACTATGTCGAAAAATGTCAAAAAATGTCAAAAATGATGAAAAACAAAAAATAAAAAGTGCTAAAAATGCCTCAAAAAACATCATAGAACAGTGTTTTATAACCTACCCATGGCATGAAAGGTGTTACAAATGCCAAAAACTGTCATATCTGAGCATTTCATATCACTCCCAAAAATGATGAAAAACGACATACTTTACTATGTCAAAAAATGTCAAAAAATGACGAAAAATAAAAAGTGCTAAAAATGCCTCAAAACATCATAGAACAGTGTTTTATAACCTACCCATGGCATAAAAGGTGTTAAAAATGACAAAAAAGGTCATATCTGAGCATTTCATATCACTCCCAAAAATGATGAAAAACAACATACTTTACTATGTCGAAAAATGTCAAAAAATGTCAAAAAATAAAAAGTGCTAAAAATGCCTCAAAACATCATAGAACAGTGTTTTATAACCTACCCATAGCATAAAAGGTGTTAAAAATGCCAAAAACTGTCATATCTGAGCATTTCATATCACTCCCAAAAATGATGAAAAACAACATACTTTACTATGTCGAAAAATATCAAAAATGTCAAAAATGTCAAAAAATGACGAAAAATAAAAAGTGCTAAAAATGCCTCAAAACATCATAGAACAGTGTTTTATAACCTACCCATAGCATAAAAGGTGTTAAAAATGCCAAAAACTGTCATATCTGGGCATTTCATATCACTCCCAAAAATGATGAAAAACGACATACTTTTACTATGTCGAAAAATGTCAAAAAATGTCAAAAAATGACGAAAAATAAAAAGTGCTAAAAATGCCTCAAAACATCATAGAACAGTGTTTTATAACCTACCCATGGCATAAAAGGTGTTAAAAATGCCAAAAACTGTCATATCTGAGCATTTCATATCACTCACAAAAATGAAAAACAACATACTTTACTATGTCGAAAAATGTCAAAAAATGTCAAAAAATAAAAAGTGCTAAAAATGCCTCAAAACATCATAGAACAGTGTTTTATAACCTACCCATGGCATAAAAGGTGTTAAAAATGACAAAAAAAGGTCATATCTGAGCATGTCATATCACTCCCAAAAATGATGAAAAACGACATACTTTACTATGTCGAAAAATGTCAAAAAATGTCAAAAAATGACGAAAAATAAAAAGTGCTAAAAATGCCTCAAAACATCATAGAACAGTGTTTTATAACCTACCCATGGCATAAAAGGTGTTAAAAATGAAAAAAAAAGGTCATATCTGAGCATGTCATATCAGGTCCCAAAAATGATGAAAAACAACAAAGTGTGTCGAAAAATGTCAAAAAATGTCAAAAAATAAAAAGTGCTAAAAATGCCTCAAAACATCATAGAACAGTGTTTTATAACCTACCCATGGCATAAAAGGTGTTAAAAATGCCAAAAACTGTCATATCTGAGCATTTCATATCACTCCCAAAAATGATGAAAAACGACATACTTTACTATGTCGAAAAATGTCAAAAAATGTCAAAAAATGACGAAAAATAAAAAGTGCTAAAAATGCCTCAAAACATCATAGAACAGTGTTTTATAACCTACCCATGGCATAAAAGGTGTTAAAAATGACAAAAAAGGTCATATCTGAGCATTTCATATCACTCCCAAAAATGATGAAAAAACGACATACTTTACTATGTATGTCGAAAAATGTCAAAAAATGTCAAAAAATAAAAAGTGCTAAAAATGCCTCAAAACATCATAGAACAGTGTTTTATAACCTACCCATAGCATAAAAGGTGTTAAAAATGACAAAAAAGGTCATATCTGAGCATTTCATATCACTCCCAAAAATGATGGAAAAACGACATACTTTACTATGTCGAAAAAAAAAAAAAAAAAATGTCAAAAATGTCAAAAAATGACGAAAAATAAAAAGTGCTAAAAATGCCTCAAAACATCATAGAACAGTGTTTTATAACCTACCCATGGCATAAAAGGTGTTAAAAATGACAAAAAAAAAAGGTCATATCTGAACATGTCATATCAGGTCCCAAAAATGATGAAAAACAACAAAGTGTGTCGAAAAATGTCAAAAAATGTCAAAAAATAAAAAGTGCTAAAAATGCCTCAAAACATCATAGAACAGTGTTTTATAACCTACCCATAGCATAAAAGGTGTTAAAAATGCCAAAAACTGTCATATCTGAGCATTTCATATCACTCCCAAAAATGATGAAAAACGACATACTTTACTATGTCGAAAAATGTCAAAAAATGTCAAAAAATGACGAAAAATAAAAAGTGCTAAAAATGCCTCAAAACATCATAGAACAGTGTTTTATAACCTACCCATGGCATAAAAGGTGTTAAAAATGACAAAAAAGGTCATATCTGAGCATTTCATATCACTCCCAAAAATGATGAAAAACAACATACTTTACTATGTCGAAAAAATGTCAAAAAATGTCAAAAAATAAAAAGTGCTAAAAATGCCTCAAAACATCATAGAACAGTGTTTTATAACCTACCCATGGCATAAAAGGTGTTAAAAATGACAAAAAAGGTCATATCTGAGCATGTCATATCACTCCCAAAAATGATGAAAAAAACGACATACTTTACTCAAAAAATGTCAAAAATGTAAAAAAAAATGTCAAAAAATGACGAAAAATAAAAAGTGCTAAAAATGCCTCAAAACATCATAGAACAGTGTTTTATAACCTACCCATGGCATAAAAGGTGTTAAAAATGACAAAAAAGGTCATATCTGAGCATGTCATATCACTCCCAAAAATGATGAAAAACGACATACTTTACTATGTCGAAAAATGTCAAAAAATGTCAAAAAATGACGAAAAATAAAAAGTGCTAAAAATGCCTCAAAACATCATAGAACAGTGTTTTATAACCTACCCATGGCATAAAAGGTGTTAAAAATGCCAAAAACTGTCATATCTGAGCATTTCATATCACTCCCAAAAATGATGAAAAACAACATACTTTACTATGTCGAAAAATGTCAAAAAATGTCAAAAAATAAAAAGTGCTAAAAATGCCTCAAAACATCATAGAACAGTGTTTTATAACCTACCCATGGCATAAAAGGTGTTAAAAATGACAAAAAAGGTCATATCTGAGCATGTCATATCACTCCCAAAAATGATGAAAAACGACATACTTTACTATGTCGAAAAATGTCAAAAAATGTCAAAAAATGTCAAAAATGTCATAGAAAAAAATAAAAAGTGCTAAAATGCCTCAAAACATCATAGAACAGTGTTTTGTGTGTGTGTGTGTGTGTGTGTGTGTGTGTGTGTGTGTGTCTGGGTGTGTCAAAATGGCTGCTGAGGTCTGGAGGCCCTGAACAAAGAAGATCTGTGGAGGCACTCAGACCATGTGCTGGGTGTGTGTGTGTGTGTGTGTGTGTGTGTGTGTGTGTGTGTGTGTGTGTGTTTCATGAGGTGCCAGGTTAGAGGAAGGATGGTTAGTTAGCATGCAAGCGTAACCTAACTTCATCTACTTAACAATGTGGCAGAGCCAACAATACAATAACCTGTCTACCAAACTGATCACAACACTCAGTAAACACAAATACATCAACTCACAGTCCTTGATTTATCTTTAGCTTAGCTTATCTTAGCTTGACTAGGCCCAGTTGGTGTTACCAGTTCTGGTGTGAGAGAAACTCTCTCTGGTGTGTTGCTCCTTTGGCTGGTGGTTCCTGATGGAAGGGCCAAGCTGAGAGAGTTAGAATTCCAATGTTGGAAGGCAGTCTTTGCTGTGTGGTCCTGATGGCAGGCGCTGGAGGAAACTGGCGCTCCTTTGGCGTAGTTGGTTAGCAGCTCGGTGCTAACTCGCTGTGTGGCTCCTGTTGTATGGAGGATTAACCTACAAACCTTGTGTTTGTTGGCCAATGGAGTTTGTTTGCTGGATCTTGATTGTTCCTCAGCAGGCTCTCGCGTCGCTGCTGTGAGGAAAGGTCTGAGGATCTGCTTTGGTCAGCAGGCTACCTCAGACAGCCAGCTGCAGCTGCACAGCTGGGGATCCCTGGAGAGTGGTTCCAGGGCTTGGAGAAGAGAAGAGAAGAGCTTCAAGAGAAGAGAGCGGATAAAGGCTGAGCACAGCCTTTATATGACTTGATGACCTCAGAGGTCACATGCCACAGTCATCCAGTGGTGGCTGCTGGATCGGATTTCACACCTGGAAGGTTGTGGGACTTTAAGGTTCCGGTGCTTTCCTTTGTCTCCAAGACAAAGAAAGCCATGTGGTCGAAACTTGTTATGCGTGGTGAGCCTCCATTGCTCACCACCAG
>JAFBJZ010000616.1:1800000-2030000 GCA_016785225.1 Psettodes erumei
AAATGATAGCATGGTTTAGCCGAGCTGTAAAGGGAAAATATTTACCACACTTCATCATGCAACAATTCACCAAATGGAAGAAGCTGCCATAACTCCTTTAGTACTTACTCCATTCAAACCAAGCACCCTCTCAAGCATCCTCCTAAGCACCCCTCCAGGCAACACCCCCCCCCCCTGTCCCTGGCTGACTGGAAGCAGGGGCGGCTGCAGACAAGGTAAGTGCGGGGGGCAGGAGGCAGGCAGGCGGGGCTGCTGGTTATGAGGATGTGCATGAAGATGCGGATGTGAATGTGGCAGCGGCGGGTGCTGATGGTGGTGGTGACGGTGGGTCAGGGGAGGGGTGGCGGTGGCACCAGTGTGGTAGAGCTGGGTGGCTCTTAGTGAAGTGGGGGGGCTGATATGTGACACTGTGCTGGCACTGGGGGTCTGGGGGTGTTGGGGCCTAAGGCATGTCTGTAACTAAATTTCCTGTTGAGGCTTTAAAGGATGGTTCAGATTTTTTCGTGTCAGTCTAACCTCTTAGACGCTTCCTTTTTACTGGGTGACCAGTCCAACACTGGGGCAATTCTGCTCCACAGTGACAGGACGAGTCGACATAGAAGGATCAAAGAGCAACAGCTAGTCTGCCACCAGTCTTTCATTCCTGACTGAAAAGGTTAGAAAGGTCATGTGACTCTGTGTTCTCATGGTCTCTGATACTGGAAATCAAGATCAGGTGTGTTTCTGCCCTTCTGCTCAAAGGTTTCTGTCTGCCTCAGGACACTTGTTTGGCTATTTGCCACTTCTACTGCTGCAGTCAAACTCCGCACCTGCTGTAGCACAACTCTACTGTGAGAGGTGATGGGAGGGACAAAATCCACAGTTCTCTGTGTAGAAATATAGTCTCAAGTTTAGCCAAAGCTAACAAGAGGCTTCAGGATGTCGTCTTCTTTCCCTATGCATTCTTCTTACCTGACAAAACCTGGGGCATACATTACCCAAAATGCCCCTTGACCACTGAGAGACTAAGCAGAGATTCAGGTGTTACATGCAGCTTTGATCTGCTAGCCACTCATGGACATGATGAGTGGTGTACAAAGCTCTGTTAGCTTTTTTTCTCCTTTTCTTCTTCTGTTCCCTCTGGAGCCACAAAAAGCTTCAGACGACTTTATTCACATATGCAGCAGGGGATCTGTACACAAACTTTTATGTGTAACATCTGCAAACTGTGGATCTTGTCCCTCATTTCTTACAGTGGAGTCACACTACAGACACCCATAACTCTCAACATACAAACTGTATTGAGACTCAATTGGAAAAAAATCCGAACCTATCCTTTCAGCCATGTTTGCCTACAACTTAATCATATTCCCGTTGACAGGCGAGAATGTGAATAGTGTGTGTGTGTGTGTGTGTGTGTTAAAGAAAAACAGTGCTGCCACTGTCTTTAATTAGAGCTGATGTTTTCTGCACAAAGTGCTGACTTAGAATCTCATTTAGTTTATTTTGGCCTTAAATGGTCTACTAATGACTGCACACTTAGGGCCATTTAAATCAACCCTAAATGATTCCTCACATTTACTAACACACCAGTGGGTTAACTGTCGGCTACTTAACATAATTTTGCAAAATGTTTAATTTTGCTCACTGCTGTGGTAAAGCAATAAAGCCATCTGGCATGATGTTTTCCTGTCTTCAGCCCTTCCTTCCTGCAGCGTGTTATCACCTGGACACCCTGGTGGGATGATTTTGAGCTTGAATGCTAATCAACCCTGTTATGCAATTTTTTAAAAGAACATCTTGTTTGCAATGGCTGTAAGAAAAACTCATCTATTGACTTTTTTGAACCTTAGTTACTGATATTTCACAGAAACACATATACCAAGACACCTCATCTAAAAGCAGCAGAAAAGGTCACAGGAAGTGGCTGATCTTACCTGGAAGTCTGTCACCAGGTCTCTTCCAAAGGTGCCAATGGGAGAGTCACGGGACATGGAGGTGACTGTGGAGAGGAAGCTGCTGGACTCTGTGAGGTTTGGCATGGGTGACAGATCGTCTGTCCTTTCTCTCAGTCCCTCTCCTACGTGGTCCAACTTCTCCATGAAGCGTGCAGCTCAGTGCGGAAAGTCTTCATGCGAGTGTTGATGGTGTCCAGGACCTGGGTGTCTGGTTTGGATCCGGACGCCGCCCCTCCCTCCAGGCTCTCTCCCGTCGTCACCAGCAGTCTGCCCTCAAAGATCAGACTGTCAGTGTCCGTGATCAGTCGGTCCACTGTCTTCCCGAGCCTTTCTGCCTCTCGCTTCACGTTATTGAATGACTCCCGCTCTTCCCTCCTGCGATTGGCCAGTTCGGTGGCACTGAGCTCGCTGCCGTCTGAGGGTTTGATGCTTCCGAATCCTGAGGTGGTTGTTGTTTTCTCAAACATGTCTTCAGAGTCACTCTCACCTCCAATAGGGCCCTCTCTCTTGGGATGAAGAAGAAGGAGTCGCCCCGTCTCCTCGTCTTCGGCAGCTTCTCGTCGGCCTGCATCGCTCTCTGCATCGCTGTCGCGAGGGCTGCCGGTGCGCAGGCCGAGGTGTGCGGCAAGGTCGCAGCGCTGGACGTTTGACATGAGGACACGGTTCTCATACTGCAGCTTCATCACCTTCCCACTCAGCTCGTTGATCTGCATCCTGGCCGACTTCAGCTCCTCCATCATCATCCCGCTACTGGTGCCATTTCCGTTCCCCCCATTACCAGGTTTGAACAGTCCTCCTTCACTGTCCTCCTCGCCGACAGGCCCAGAGCTGCTGCTGCTAGGGCCGAACTTGAAGCGATTGAGTTCAGATGTCAGCTGCCTGTTGTGGTCCTCGATCTCTGAGATGGAGCGGCGCAGCAGCTCCGCCTCCTCCTCCACAAACTGGAGATGACGACGTAGCTCACTGGCTGACTCAAGCGCGTCCCCACCATACGGCGACGAGGGCATGCTGGAGAAGGGCTCTCGCCCAAAGCAGTCCCTTTCGTACTGACACCGGATGTCCTCGTTTTCAGCCCTCAGGCTGCGGTTCTCCACCTCCAGCTCCACAATCTTCCTGCCCAGAATGTTGGCCTCCTCCTCCACCAGCTTGAGCCGTAATCGCAGCTCGGCCTCTCGCGTGGTGTGAGGGCCTCCGCCGGAGCACTCAGCCAGAGGTAGGGGACTGTCCACGTCCCCGTATACAGACTTGTACTTTTGCAGCTCTTGCTCCAGTTCATCCTTCTCCCGGCCCAGCTTCGCCATCTTTTTCCTCATCAGGCCGGACTCCTCCTTGGCAAACTGGAGCTGGCACCTGAGGTCTGCACTGTCCTCCTAATAGGGAGTAGAGATAAGGATAATGCAATAAACAAATATAAACCTGCAATAAAAAATGTTTCTAGTCTGTACTCAAGTATCTGGCTTCACTTTGTTCATCATCTCACCACTACCTGTCTGTTTGCTGATGTGTTTAGAGTGGTTCTTTTTTAACTGAAAACAGCTGCAGGCTGTAGCTGGGGCCCAATGAATTCTGCAATCACGGAATTTGAAAATGAAAACAGAATATCCTTGAATTTGCTGAAATGCAGGTGCCGTTCATAAAACTGTTTCCCTACCGATCTCTGTGTATTTCTCAGTGTCTGGACCAAATGAACAGAGGAACAAAACTATGATGAGAGTCTCTTCCTAATTTCGGCTGTGGCGGCCTACATCTGCCTGTGTGTGTGTGTGTTCTTCACTGAGGCAGCCGGGGGGCTCAGGTCAAGCACACACACACCACACACAAAGCTGAATCAATGGGAACTGAAAGTAGCCATATGCAATCCCCACACACATCAGTAGATTTTTAATTTACAGGTAGATTTGAAGCACATTGTTTTACAAAAGGACTGAATATGCTGTTTTACTAAAGGACTTTTTGCTAAAAAAAATAGTGCAATGTTGTGTATTTCATCAATTTTATTAATATTGATTATGTTTAGGATATTTTCCTATTGAATTGGTGGAAGTGTTTTTTTCATCCGCCACAGGATTATACACTCTTCAGGTGATAAAATGTGGTTAAAACCTAAAACTCACCTAAACCTAAGATTCATAGAAATTAAAATGGAAAATAACGGAATTTGATTTAAAAAAAAGTAATCTATGCCCTTTGTAGCCAAAATGATGCTATGAGATCAGAGAGAATAAACCAAAATAATAATAAGCTTAAGGTCACTATGGAGCTCAATAAAACCAGTGGTATTTGAAGTTTCATCAGTAGAAACAACCCCTTTTCACAAAGTCATGTTCTCACTTTGTCATGTGATTTATTGCTTTCATGAAAATATAATTACAGCAGCTTTAAAGGAATTAAGTTGACCATATTATGTTACTGTCTACTAACTACTGTCTCCCTCAAGCCCATTCATTCTTAGTGAAGACAAAAACCTTTAATAAGAGGTCACAGTTATATACTATGGTTAAAAGAGGAGCAAACACATGGTGGTGCTCAGCGGGCTGGTGTATGTGTGTTTGAGTCAAAGTGAATGAAATCGCTGCTGTGGATTCTAATGAAGGAACTTATCAGCCAGTGCTTTTGACTTTTAAGGGACTTTTGTGACAATTAGCAAAATCAATGTGAAATATTCTATAATCTATAGATTCAGTATATGATTTGCATAAATTCTTTACCTGACTTGTGGATTTCTTGTCTTTAAATGTTTCCCTGCTCCCTCTTCTCCTCAGAGCCGTCTGTGAAAGAGCAGAGAAGAGGATGTTAGATGGGCAGCTGAACACAAACACTTTGTATATGATCTTCACATCTCAGGTCTCCGCAAGCAGTTGTTGCTGTCCATGCGTTACAGAACGTTGTGACACACTGATAAAGCAGAAAAGGTGACTTTGTGATTTAAATACTGCAGTTTTATGATGCCATTGATATTTCCATGAGTTTATACAGAATGACATAATAGCTGTAATAATAATAATGGTAATAATCAGTAATAATGACGAACCAAATACTGGTTTACATGTACGATTTCAAAAAGCTGAAGGAAACAATGTTGATGTTTTCTGCAATTTTCCATCAAGTAAGAAGCATATATTAAAATGCAAAGAGCAGATCACATGACATAATTGATGCAGAGAGGGGCGAGTGGAGGGGCAGAGTGGACACATGATTTATATGTTCATTCTGCTCACTATTAAAGGGACAGTTTGGGTTATTTGAAGTGGCACTGTGTGAGGTACTGATGCATGGTCAGCTTTTTAGCAGCAGAGTTTGTTTTGTGGTGGGTGGGTAGGAATACAGGGGTTGACTATGACGACACATCAGCACCTCACAGCTCAACCTCTAATAACCCGTGCTATGCCTCTACATGGAGAGAAACTTCAGAGTTCAGACCACAAGGGCGTACTGTGTTTTTATTGTGGTGATGCAGCAGCGTGTTTAGTTCCCACTGAGAGCTCAGTGTAACAGACGCCTTATCCCGGCTCAGATTGGGTGACACATGGTGCCTCCACAGCGCTCCAAGGGAAAAGCATCTGTCTGTCCAGTGGGGAAATCTGTCCTGCGGCTAATACTACAGTAGGCATCGCATGCAAATCCTGGATAAAGCAAGGCCTTCTGCACGCCAGCTTAGTCTTAGCCACAAATAAAATCATTCATTTTTATCTAGTCTGTTTCTTACAACGTCAGCTGCAACGCTATAAGCCTGGGACAAGGCAGACAGGCATGAGAGCAGAGGAGAGAGATGAAGAAACCCCCCTCTATAAATGCAGAGTGCAGAGTGTGAACCTGTGTTCCAGGAACAGACCGCTGCCCCGGCAGAGTTATTTAAAGGTCCCGATGATAAGTTAAGCCACAACCCGGCTCCTTTCTAGGAAGCATAATGTGATATTAATATTTCCAATTTTAGTTTTGCTTCACCAGAATTCAAACAGAACCATCCCATATAAATTTCAGGGCTGTGACAACTGATTTGGTTGATCAGCTGTTTTTTTCTGACTGACAGCGCACGATGCAAGATTGTTCAGTTTGTAATGAAAAATCAGAACTAGCGAATTTCTGCTTCAACTATTATTTGTAAATTGATTATGCAGACTGCAGGATAATGAGGTTTTATGCCTCTTTTATTTGAAAGTATTTACGTAACTGTCTCTTCATCAAAAGGACACCAGAGAGAACTATATAACAACAGATATATTTCTGGTCAAGTATGACCCGACCCCTGTCGCTCTTGTGAAGTTCACTTTTTTCTGAAGTTTTCATATTTTACATTTAAAGATTTGATCAGGACTCTTTATGCATGTGAATAAAGTGTGAGTCTGCTCCTCATTTTGAGCTGAACTTATAAAGAGCGTCAGTGACAGACAGAATACAGATCCAGCTGCAGCTGTTGCTGTGCTCCTCCTACTTCACTCTCATTTTTTCCTTGATATATAGAAAACTCTTCACTGTACAAAGCTGCGCTGCTCATCAAATTGAGACCAGTAGGACAGTGTGACTCACGCATGGGCCGACGCATGGAAAGTGTGAGGGTGAACCTGTTTTGCCCAGAGCAGGAATGGACTTTTGACTCAGTGGCTGGCTCTGTGACAGGAAGGGAGCACCCACTTAGAAACGGCACCAAAACAAGAGCATCCCTGCACACAAACTATGGGCAGTGGTGGTTACAGTAAGACATTTTTCTCTCCAATTCTGTGTATGTTTCATAAAATTGAACACTGTGCCCGGGCATCATTTAACACGGATTTTGTGTTGCACTCAATCACATTTGTTGACATAGATGTCTGCTGAGGTGCGTTTCCTAATGGATATTTTCACATCTCTTTTGTCTGCATGGTTGTTGCTCTGTCTGACCCAAACACTACCTCTCTGCTCAAAAAGATCGCTCTGCTTCGAGCACAATGCAGTTGGGTTTACACTTTTTATTTGGACGACCCTCACCACCTCGCCACCCTCACATCGATTACACGATGACATGTTGTTTAATCTCGCCGCTGCACAAACTGACTGGTTTTCCTTTCAAAGGAAAGGAAACACATTTCTTTATCCTCCATATTTTACTCGTCAAATTCAGTTTTCCTTTTCTTATAATCCCTCCATCTCCAACCAACTTCAGCTGCAGGAACTATTATTGTTACAGCTATTGTTGTTTTTGACACTGTTATTCATTGTTTACTCTAGTTATTTACAGCTCATTCCCACCCCACCCCATCCAGACCTGTATCTCCAACACCAGTCGTGGTTTAATTCCCAGTCCCGGTGACAGAGCTAATCTCTCTGGGGAGACAGGGGATTAGACGGCATTTTGTGCAAAGCTCCTCTGACCTGAGTACCCCCACAACTACAGATCCCTGTTTACTGTGTACAGAAGTAAATGTGAGGCTCAGGGAGACAACGGCAGCGTGATCTGAGAGCAAAGGCGTCGCAGCAACACTGATCGAGCAGATTGTCTGAACCATTCACCTGTAAATGCAACTGTGCAAACTGACCTTTAAATACTGCTGCACACTTATCCAAATAAGCCACTACATATATTTGTTTTGATACTAAAGATTAGGATATGAGATTGTACAAAAGAGATTCTCTCAAAAAGACACACGTTCTAGAGGTAGACAAACTAGAGTAGCATGTTGTGTGCATGTAAACTGTCTGACATTTTTGCATTTTTACTTATCTAGATTCCAGCTGCCTTGACTTTAATCCAGTTTTAGGTATTTTTAAAATGTATGATATAAAAACAAAAGAGCAAATAATACACAGATCTTAAAAGGAAAGGAGGGGTCAATGAATATTAACTGACTGAACCAGAAAAGAGAAGAAAAATAGGCTAGAAAGTGTGTGATAGACCATTACATGTTGTGTGTTTGCTACTGAGAGTTGTAACACTGTTTAAATGTACTTTTAATTACTAATACGCTGATATTCACAAAACACACAAAATCCTAATGCCTAAAAGGAGAATGAAGGAAATGTCTTTTTTTTTACAGACAGTCACTCAGCACTGCCCCAACTTACACCACCTCAATTGCTCAGCATATTGTTTACTCTCCTCATGAACATTAGCAAACAGCTACACCTAAAAACTTCACCCTTGACTGTGGCCGGGGCCTGCATCCGCTTAAAGATATCTGTTGTTTCATTCAAGTTATTGAATGTCACGTAAACAAGGCAACAGAGAGGCTTTGATCTTGATTCCCTCCTACAATTCCCACAATGCAAATCAGCAGCAGGTCTTGTTGGGTGCATTAGGCCATACAACTTTTTATGGATATGCAGTCATAATCCCCAGGATTTACTAACAGACTTTGATGTGCCACATGTGCAATTAAGTAACTCCCCTCTAAGATGTGCCTGAAAAAAAAATAACAATAGATACTACTTCCATTATTTTGAAATATATTTCATCTAACATTAGAATAAAACCCTGCAGTTAACTGTGCTCCACTGCATCAGACATTATGTAACACAAAACAACCTAATAGTCTTAATGTGTTACTTTTTAATTTCATTTTACTTGGGATGAATTATTCCAAAAACAGAATACCATCGCCATACAAGCTATGCAGTCCTTTTGTTAATCTACATAAAATAGCTCTAAAATTATGTTAGAATGTCACTTACAGAACAAGAAATGCAAACAATTTGGGCAACACCAGATACTGTGCATGACTAGTGCGCCACAATTCAACCTAACCACTGGGGCACGCAAGCACACGCATGCATGCAAATTTCCTCGTTCTTTGCATGACTGCATGTCTTCCACCTCAACACACGACTGCACAACAACAGCAAGAAAAGCACACACAGGCACAAACACACACATCATATGATGCACCGCTCTCACAAGCCGGTCAGTCGTGCAGGCTGGCAGGCAGGTCCAGCTGGTGTTGGGGGGGTGGGGGGTGTCTGTAGTACTGGTGTGGCTGGTTTTACTCCCCTGAGCATGTGCCAGCCTGCGGGATTAGCAGATTGTAGTTACACACTCGTTACCCTGCTGGGACTGAGTGAAGCGGGTCCTCACTGACTCACTGACTGACTGACAGTCTGCAATTCACTGGCATGTGCCTGTACCTTCCACCTGGTTCCCCTCACCCCCCACCCCTTTTCTTTTATCCCCTCCCTCCTTCTTTTTTCCCACATCTCCCTCCTTTAACTAAAAAATAGCTGGACTTCAGACTAAACAAATGAGGTCATTTTAAGGAACAAAGTTTGAAGATCAGGATTCTAGTTGAAGGCAAAGATTAAATTTAAACTCTGGATTTGGCTTTAAATGCATGAGAATTGAGAGTTAAGAGTAGGTGAGTGTCAGTGTCGACATTTCACGACGTTAAAAAACTGAGCATCTGCTGAAGCTTCTCACAAATCCTGCAACACAAACACATGTGTCTGTTATAAGATGCGGACAGAAAGATGAGTTTGCATGACGTGTGCGACAAATACTTCCAACATTTAGTCTCCACTACAGTGTCAGAAGTGTGCATCTGTATGTATGTTCTGTCTATTACAGACAGTCTGAGTCTCAGGGGAATATATTCAGGAGCTATGTCAGTAAAGACACATCGTCTGCACTGATACTGTACTGCTGCTACAGCCTCGCTACATGAGCTTGGAAAAACTGATGTGTTCAAATAGGAAAAGGAGAGTACTGTACAGCCCGGCACGCCTGTTTGCGTAAGACACTGAGGCATTTTTGGAACATGTTCCCAGTGACATCGCTCAGTGACATCACAAAAAATGTCTCTCATTTGGGAGGGAGGGTGGCTGGGGTGGTTGGGTGGGTGTATTTCGGGGGAGGAGGATGTGTAAGAATGGGAACACAGCGAGTGTATTTTTGGTAGCATCTGTACTCAGCAGCTCGGCCTATTTCTGATTTTGCTCAAAGACTGTAACACAGTGCAGAGAGCGGCGTCTGGCTCTGGGTAATGGGATTTAACCGGAAGTGCGGTGTGACCGACGAAAGGGGGGCGGGGGGTTGGGGGGGGGGACAGAGCACAAAAGAAGCTGCAACGGCCGTTGGATGCAGATAAACCCCCCTTCTCAGCCCTGACAGAGGAGCCTAAGACTCCAACACAACAGAATAAATATCGCTCACCCGGCGGGAGAGCTCACAGAGATAAGTCGCTGTGAAATGTTTAGAGGCAGATTATATTAGAGAGATCTAGATGAATGAGACCCTCAATCTGGACTGTAATCCCTTTCGGTAAATTAATTAAAACAGCACACACACTTGACTGAATACATATAAGTGTCAAACACTCAGTTTGAATCATGCATAGGACATATTCTGATGCATGCCAGTGTTTTCTCTTATAGCTCCTGCTGCAACATGATTTACAGCGCACTTTTATTTTTATAAGGATGATCAATCTTTGGCTTGCAGCACCTGCAGTGGTCTAAATATACTACATCTGGATATGCTCCATCGGCCAAATACGAACCATGCAGCCCACTGGAATTCAATTTGCTATCGAAAATGGTGCATGAACCCCTGGCTCTGGCTTCAGAGAGGCTCCCGCAAAGAGGCCCCCTACACCAATCCACCAACCAAACTGAGTGAATTACACTAATCCAGTAGAGTGCGCTGCTCAGACAGCGTGTGCACACGTGTGTTTGTGGGTACATGCGTGTACATCTGCAGTCTCCCACACGTGTCCCCCCTGACTGCGGGTGAACGGCTTTGTGCTTTCTTCAGTGTATCCTGTTGCAGCTGCACGTGCGTTTTGTGCGTTTTCGTATTTTACTGTCGACGCGTGTGTATTTGAAGGCGAGACAGGTAGGATGCAGCACGCTGAGGTCATTCCAATGACAGGCCATCCCCAGCGGATACAAGCATCTTGTTTATAAACAAGACTCTGGCCTCTCTATCACCCCGTACCTTTCACATTGTGGAGGATGAAGGAGGAGATGGTTAGTTAGTATTTGTGTTATAAGTCTTCTGAATTTATATTGTTTTTAAATTGCAAGTAAGAAAGCACTTCCAGTAAAATGGATGAAAACAGAAATTGCTATAGTGGAGGATTAATGTGCTTCATGATTTTGCAGCAATGAAGAAGAGACAAATTTGAAAGCTACTGGGAATCCTGCAATAGTATTTCTCAGCTCCCCTGGCTGTTCATGTTCACTTATATTATAATCTAAAATTATTCATTTTTGTTTGTCCTTTCGTCATCTTTCTAGCTCTAAATGTCAAACACAGAAATGGGAGGGGAATAAACAGTTGGTGTAGAATGCGCACAACTGTACAAAAATTTAAAGAGAAAAAATATGTCCTGGGTTACAGATCCTCCTTCCACTCCT
The DNA here is from genome assembly GCA_016785225.1 of Psettodes erumei. Lineage (NCBI taxonomy): Eukaryota > Metazoa > Chordata > Actinopteri > Pleuronectiformes > Psettodidae > Psettodes > Psettodes erumei. The sequence continues at coordinate 1,811,259 of JAFBJZ010000616.1, forward strand.
TGAATGCTGAAATACCTTATGGCTGAAATGTTATGATCCATAATACAGGAAATCCTTGATCCATATCGTTGAAAAAATCTAATTAAGTGATTATTGGACAAAGGATCGGTCAACCATATTTCAGACAAATCAAATTATACATTTTCGAGGTACCTTGTTATCAGACAAAGAACAAGCACATTTGCATTGTAATATGCTGTGCTATATATACCTTGTTATTGCTATCGCAATAAACCTGTGGCAATAAAGGATGTGATTTAGCAGGTGTGTTATATGAGGTGTCAACAGTGCCTCTATTGTTGGTCTTCAACTAGAGACTTGTAGGTCCTATAGCAGACTATATAGATTGAGAAAACAGTAATTCTCTTAGGAATCCACACTGGTAGCTCGAGAGACCTATGCTTACATGAACAGGTTATACATCATCCTGTACAGCAGTGTGAGCACTGCCTGCGCGTGTGTGTATAAATGAACGTTGTGTGTGTGTGTGTCTGCAGGAGGTCGCGTGTGAGCAGCAGAGGGTCACTCCCATACTGTTCCCTTTCACTAAGCCGGTCCTGACCCCAGTCTGAAACCCGGCGTGCATTAAAGAGCAGCATAAAAGAGGTTTTATGGGGCGTGTCATTCTGCTTTCACTCACGCTTTACAAATCTACCCAAACAACCCGACGGCCTGGCATGGTGTGTGCAGCAAACACGACGCCGCCAGTGCCAACTGGCACAAACCAAATCACGAGACTGAGACAACTTTGAGACAACAATCTCGAGATCAGCCTGAAAATAAGTTACTGTGTGAGCGCGCCGCGTGTGTGTCTGTGTGTTGCATGCATGACAGCACGAACTCGCTGGCAAACTGGTTCTCGAGCTCCTCGAGTGTGTAATGCTGAATCGGCAGATCCCACGGTAGGGAGGCAGCAGGGTTTGCATCAGTGAGTGCTAACGTTAGCAGCTTTAGCTTCTGTGATAAGTATAATTACATTCAGCTCCACCTCAGGGTCTGGGGCCACATTCCATTTTATTCTGTCACTTTAAAATGTCTCACACTGCATACAGCTGCAGGATGGGCTGCATATCCATAAATCTGCATCAGTAACAAATGAAAAAGAGCTGTTTGCCACACTGCTTTAGCAATATACTGAATGTGGGACCTTTTATTGAGGAAAAAAAGTATTAAATAAAGCAAGGAGAGTAGTAGTAGTCAAGAATGTGTGTTATCTGTAAAGATAAGAGCATATTAGACCAGACAGAGGCAGATAAGGAGGGCAGGTAGAGTCCTCTCACAGGGACACACAGCATCAGGCTTCTGGTGGGTATGACCTGCACACATAACTGAGCCTATACCAATAAGAAAAAGAAATGAGTGACAAGCAGCCGTTTTTGTGGGCACTGTACTGTAATGAATAATTCACTCTGGAGTGAACTGGAGAAAAAAGATGGATATATGGAGGATGTATTTGAAAAAAAGATGGACAAAAAAGTAAAAATTAGACTGGCATGGGGGGAATCCCAGTAGGACAAACAACTAGATTTAAATGAGCACCTCTAACTATTGTTTACTTGACTCTTCATTTTGCTTGAGCACTCATTTGAAGTCTCACTGGAATACACAGACTACAGAGCGACCCAAGAGTCAAACCTGCATTAATGAAATACAAATGACTTTGACCTCAGATTGTCAGAGGAGAGACAGAGGCTACAGTACACTGGTTGGTTTCCCTGCGAGCAGCAGTAGAGCCAGGAAATCTTCTCCCAGTAATTAAAGACACTGTTGTCGCCTGGCTGAGCTGTCCATCACTGGCTGCCATGGTAACGGATGGGGTGAGATGGACAAATCGAAAAATCTGACCTGGAAATAGAGGGGGGGGTGTGTCTTTAACAGTGAATTGGGTAGAAGATTGACCTTAATGGATGCATTTCCAACTTTTTTTTTACTGTGGAGTTCTGGACTCTCAGTGATGGGCAGCTGCAATCCCTTCCGGCTTGTACTGTTATTAATCATCACAATTCTGAACTGCACGCTGGATGCTGTCTCATAAAGCATTGTGGCTTTTTATGAGTGAATTGGCAGACTGTGCGCAGCCATGATGAACAGTGAGCTGCTGTGGACCTGATTTAGCTGCCCCCCCACGGCTCAGTTAGGAAGCTGGTGGTGGAGTCCAACAGGGAGACAGGTCCTCAACGGCTGGAGGCCAGAAAAGGGGGAGTGGTGATTGATATTTCTGTTATAAAAGGGACATGAGGAGCCGGTTGGGCACCTTCATCAGTGAACAAGTATATTTTGAAAATAGTTCCAGTCCTGAGACTTTTCCAAACAACTTATATCATTTCTGATATGATGCATTTTTTGGTGTATTATGCGTGGAGTTTCCTCATCTCATTTCCTCGCATCTGTAACAGCAATTTAAAGCATCACTGGAGAAAAGACCAAAAATAAAAAAAATGTTAGAAGCATATTCTGGAGGCTAAAGCTTGTTTAATATGCTGTAAATGGGTCTACCTGTTTCTCCTAAGCTGAGCTGACTTTCTCCATAATGAACACACAAAGAGGACAGCGGGACCAATCTTCTCATCTGTGAATTAGCATATTCCCCCAAAATGCTTTACTATTCTTTTACAAGGCCAGAAAAGTGGAGCCAATTCATCTGATAAATCCCCATGAAAACTTAAAACCAGGGTCTGCGCCAGAGCACAGAGAACAGATGGCCAATAGGCTTGGAGAGACACTACAGCACATAAACTACTGTCACTGCTGTGCACGCGCTCACACAGATGGACGTGAAGATGCACGCCGATTAAACCATTACATGTTTTGCATCTCATACAGAACAGCAAGAGGCAAATCAATATAACCAATATACTGGTAAATTTGGGCCAGGTTCACAGGCTACACAACAAATTAAAGGATAAACAACATCCTTAAGAAAAAATAATAACTACAATCATGTGCGCACCGTGCTCATCCTAAAGTACAGCGACATTACTAAAGTGGTAACGTCAGGGTCCTCTAGAATGCTAACGTTAGCTCCCTCGATGTAGCTTGTCTGTGACAGACGCAGCCGTAGCCGAGCTAACAACCGCTGAATCATTAGCTTGAGCTCGGTCGTCACTGCCATGACGTTTTCCCGCTGTGGAGTTATTTTAAACTATTTTCTCGTGTCCATATCAACTGAAAGATGGCGGAGATTAGCACATAACTCTTAGTGAGTTAGTTTTGTTTACCGCCAAGAAAATGTCCACATAGTCTCACCCACCATACGCTAACAACAAGTTAAACCTTGTAATATAATTGGCTGGTAGCTTGCAGGTACAGTAATTGTTTTTGGCGAGGCAGGGCATCCTTAGTTAAATTTTGTTTAACTAAATTAGTTAATTTCATTTGGCTGTAAATGGATCTAAATTTTGTATTTTTGTCTGGAGTAGGTCATAGCGGGTGGTGATGTCGTACTGCTGCGAATTATACTGACAAGAGTTCCTAATATTCCGGCCTGCTCACGTAATGAGGTGATCAAAATACTAGAAACACTATTACAGCACTACAAACTACAACTAAATAAATAGTGCATAATAAATATGCAGTTAAATGAATACCTCTCTCTGACATTGTCAATCCTGACTGAACATTACTGTATTTGTAAAGGCAGGATTTGTGGCAGAGTTTTTGTTTTGGAACACATTAGTCTGTACAATTGTACTGAAGTGGTCAATGAGTGTTTTAAATGATCAGTTAATCTGCAGACAATTTTTGTTTTTCAATTCCACATCAAGAACTTCTCAAAAATCCTCCTCACAACTTCATAGAGCCAAACCTGACATCTTGTTTGATGTCATGTTTGGCTTTGTTCAACCACTAGTCCAATTATGAAAAAAATATTTAGTTTAGAGTGATATAGGACAAAGAAATGCATGGAATGCTCTCATTTGAAAGACTGGAGTCAGAGAATATCCAGAATTGTTGCTCTACTTTTGGTTGAAAAAACAATACTGAGACAATTAATCACTCATCAAAATACTTATTTTTCTGTGCCACAAACAATTGATTAATTGACTAAAAACAAGCTGGATGAATCCCTTCATACACAAGTGTGGTATTGTTAGTTATTGTAAGTTCAACAGGATGATAAAAGCAAAGTGTATGAGGCAGCAACAGCCTAAAGGTTAGAAAATTAAATGTTTCCAATCAGCTCTGAAAATGAGAACAATGAATGAGACAGTTAGCACATAGCCCTTGGTGAGGCCAGGACAGTGTAGCGGGCAGCTCCCAGGTGAGAATGTGCGTAACTGTGTAAATGAGCCGCAGGACGGAGCTTTAAAAGTGCATGCCGCCTCAGCAAAAGCTGAGGGAGACACAGGGGACCTAAAGAGGCCAATATATAGATCTGAAAACCATTCACTCTACTGCTGCGTCTAGAGGTTTGTCTGAAGGTAAAAAGCCTGCGCGCACTCGACAACACTTCACACCCGTGACTCTAAAAGGAGGCTATCAAAATAAAAATCGGCGTTCAACGCGTCACAGAAGTCGTCCCATTTGTGCAGCAACACTAACAGCTATAAATGACACTGTGGCTAAGAGACAGGCCAGGAGGCGGGCAGAGCTGCCGTGTCATCTGCCTGCAAACTCCTCAGCAGGTCCCGCCGAGTATTCTGGGACGGCAGGCTGGCGGCGTGCCAGCGGTGTGTAATGAGCAGAGATAAGAGAGAGAGAGGGATAGCCATGTGGGGAGGCAAATGTCGTTCTCTTTGCAGTCATCATGATGTGCAGAGGAGACGGAGAAGATCAGAAAGCTGCAGGCAACATAATGCTGACAAATCACAAAGGGAAAGAGACACTGCATTTCCCATGCTGCTCCTGCCATAACAAATATCACCAGCTCAGATACATAAAGAACAGGGATCATCTCCTCTTTTATGTAACCTGTCTTTAGTCAGTCCGGTTGAGATTAGGAATTTCTCTATCAAAACATACTTATAGGATAAAGCTAGTGTTATTTCATCTTTACACATATTCATTTTCTAAAGTGACATACAAATAAATGTCTTTTTTTCTTTGCTTTTATCAGTGAATCTCATGAAAGGAACAAACAATACCGAATTTATCTCAGTGACAAACAATCCTTGTTAGAGGTGTCACAGCTTTAATTTGAAATTCAAACTGTCATACCAGTGTGGGGAAAAATATTTGATCAGTATGATAGAGTCTGTGTGGTTGTTTGCACGAGACGAGTCTGCTCTCGCTGCCTCTCGACATTGCTTCCCCGATCCAGGCGAGCCCTGATTGCAGCAGACTGATTTTCAGCCGTCTTATCTCACTTTCGTTCAGTAACCCAAAGGACGGCTTGTCCTACCTGTCCTGAGCAACAGGTGTGCTGACACCATTAGCAAGTGAGCTAAAGGAAGAATTGTTTGGCAGCAGCAGCATCTTCGTTTGCCTGTTTCTCTTTACTCTTGTGGCTCCAAATTAAATGTGCAGAGGGGGAAATTAACAGTTCAAATGAGGAGCTCAATAAGGACGAAGGGAACGTGATCTGCTGCAGGCTGTGTTTACTCCAGTGGAGGGGGTTGTTTGTAAAATGCACTGTCACTCAGATCTGTTGCACAGGTTATTGAGCAGCAGAACAGCATTATTGTTCTCATCCTCGTCCTCGTCTTCCTTGAGGGAAACTGGAGGAACGAGCGAAAATAATCAAAACCAGTTAGAAGAAATGAGAAGGAAGCAATTTGGATTTGACATCACAAAAGACAGAATTGTGTGCAAAGGTTGGATGCCAACTTTGTGAGGTGCATCTACCTTATAATAGCATTACTGGTCAATATGTTGTATTCAGATGGGTTAAGTATGTGTGAGCATTTTCTTTAACACTTTGGTCACTGCTGGGACATGAACCAGAGACATTATGATAACACATGTCGGGTATATTCCTGATATAGTCCATTTTTCACAATAAGCAGTGCAGTTGATTCATCCAAGCTCATTAAATATATATGTGAACATAAAATCATGTTTCCTTGAGCATCACAGTGATGTCTGCTCAACTTGGAGCTACTGTCCACAGTCAGGGACTCAGGGAATTAAATAAAATACTGCCTTTGAATATATAAAAGAAAAGGCAAAGACCCAATGTGTCCATGTGTCAAAGGGCAGACAGTTGAATTCCCTGAATCAAATTTTTCCAGGGTTAAAGCAAAAAACACAATGAGTTTGTTTCATCTCTGGGATGTATTTGATTGTTTCTGTGAACAGTTTCTTCAAGATGGCTGCCAGGCAAACTTTTATCAGCATCTTATTATCCTTCAGCCCACGACAATCTAGGGGCTGCAGCCACTTTTATCATCTACACTTCATGATTAGTGTGAGCCAGGCTTTCTTTTTCAAAGGTGTGGGATCTCATTCTGTACCCATTAAGTGTGGCTTCATGGTAATAAGCCACAGATAAATAAAAACTCATAATCCAATGATCATAGACTTGCGTCAGTCTACGTGGGACTCTGCAGAGATCTCTAGCCATGTTTCCTCACGAATGGGAACCAGACAACAGGCTCTCGTTATTCTCGTTTGTGGCTGCAGCTTGGACGGGAGGAGGGTGCGGGATGGGGGATGAGGGGGTTGGGGCTGTGGGGTACAAGTGGACGGCAGGGCCATCCAGCTGGCCGATAATGAGGTCGTCCTCACCCCCGCGCCACTTTCCATCACTCAGTATTTCACCGTCCCCTTGTGCGTGTCAAATGGCTCACAATGGGCCTGTAATAAGGAGGAGGGGCCTTCGCCTCAGCACACATGCCGTCTTTGTGGCCTGAAAATGGGAGGGGAGGGGAGAAAATAAAGGGTTGGGGGGTGGGATTTGAAATACTGCGTTATTATGGGGTCCCAGCGGACTGCCAGGGCAGCCGTTGTAAAAGATAACGAAGTCTGAGCTCAGGTGGCGGCAGAGAGGCCCGCAGTGATCGACAGAGCCGTTACCTGAACTGGTTGTTGGCCCAGAGGGTGGTCCACATGGGGGATGGGGGGAGTCGTAGAGTAGGTGCCACAGTTACCAGCTGCAGTGTTTTTTGTGGAGCTGTTACACTTTGTCTTCATTTTTTTAACTGAGCTGGATCTTCTGGAGCAACCCTGTCTCCTCGAACTTATGTTTACATATTGTCGCCAAATTAGTTGTAAATTATTTCTGGGGGCGTCTTGAGAAAAATCACAGCTTTGTTGCCACTGTTGGCACAACTGTGGAACATATTTCAATTCACTGCAATAATCAGTGATATTTTCTCATAGACTTTTGCCTTTGGTACTAAGGTCTTGTATTTTACATATATTAATCTTGTGATTTTATGACATGTGTGTGAGGTTATGGGAGGTTTTGAAGCTCGTGGAGCCATTTAAAAGTCACTCAGCCACTGTATGAATTTCTGTTACTACAATACACAAAAATGACTGGAAGAGAGCAGAGGAGGTGAATAATGGTGGGACAACTGTCACCGTTTTTGATGAAGACTTGGCTCAGAGTGTGGAAAGCTGTGCAGGCAAGTCTTTATTGCTGAAGTCATCATTTAATCATGACTGTTTGCATGCAACACACAACCCTAGAGAGCTGGGAGTGGCAGCCTGCGTCTGCCTCCCGCTCCTCCGCTTTTTCTTCTATAACAAGCGCACTTCACTACAAATGAAAGCACCAACTTGTCTATAGGCTCCCACTGTGCTCAAATAACACGCCGCTTTATGGAGAGAAAGCTCTGGGGACGTTGCTCGTGCAGCTCCCAAGACCAGTATATGGCTCAAAATAGAGCACTCTGAATATGATAACGGAAGCAAAGGGATACTGCAAACTTGACCAAGCACAACTCAGTGCTTTATCAAGGAGCTTATGCGCTCTTGAACTGAGGAAAGTAGTAGTATAAGTAAGTATTCTGCTTGTTGACATACAAAGCTGTATCAACTACATCTGTACATACTACATGTTCTGCTATACTGTAAAAATACTTTCTATAGGGTTTCTGAGATCATTTGAAGCTGCATCAGTCAGTCATATGAACTTTAATAATGAAAAATTGACTGCATGTGATGGAAAGGTGATGCTGGTGGTAACAAGAAGATCACAACCCTTGCAGGTCCCCTCAGCTCCATGGAGTCTTTTAGCTCACTGTTTTGGTTCACTCTCACTGCTCTGACTGATTTTCCAGAAGCAGAATGCATCTGTTTCTTTAAATGAAAAAAGAAACAGCCCTAAAAAAAACACTGTACACAACCTGTGCAACACCAAACAGCAAAGTTATACACAAAACTAGTGAATAACAGGTAATGTGCATGTGCCTCAGGATAACTGCCAGCTTTTCACAGCTTTCAATACTCTGCTTGGTTCAGGACTCAATATTGAGTGATATTTTTATTGAACTGGACATCCTGTGTTAGTGTCTTCCTCTCTCGTGCTTCCCCTCCGTGTTGACACAGCCCCGTGTCACCCCGCTGCTGCTGGCAAGAACACGGTGACGGCCTTGTGAGATCCAGACCGTCTCTGACCCCTGCCACATGAGATGAACTCCTTTAGTCTGTCAGACCACATTGAGTGACTCACACACACCCTTTAGTCTCATCCATAAACAGGAGCACACCCTTTTTGACATAAAGAACTGCAGGCTGACGGAGACCAAGCTTGGATCACTTTGGAGAAGGGAGAACTGGGTGCTCAACATAGCTTGGATATGGAGTAGGGCTGCAGTGATTTCTGAATCCTCCTGACAAGAACCAACACAGCCCTCAAATGTGTCAAGCTGGCTTTTTAGTGCGTATGACAATATTTGCACAGAGCAACAGCAAACACAAGGGATTAAACTATTTGTCGCTTCACTTTGTCATATAACTCAGTTCCACAACAGAGACCAAAACCAATGTCTTCTCATCCTCTACAGCTGTTGGTGAGAGCCAAAACACTTTTTTTGAGGACTGTATTTCACTGAAAGCTATTGCACCCTCCCACCCCAACTTCACTACTGAAAGCTTCTATTTCTCGGATTGGCCTGTCTGGTGCTTGTGTTTTGAGGAGAGGTGAGAAACGCAGTGACTCAGCCTGAGTTACAGCCTGCCAAGCTGCCTAAATATATCCGCTAATATCATTTGTTACAGTGAGGAAGAGAGGAACTGTGTACGCTCTGCTGTTCTCAGATCAGGGTTAAAGTGAGTGGCGTGCTGTGGGATGATGAGATGAAGCTTTTCTGGATGTAATTTGAGGCAAACACATCCACAGTGAAGCTCAGCTAGGTGCTGCTCAAGTTCTGTTCGGAGGTGGCCCCAAAAAACAGTTTTTTTTCCATCAGAGATATGAGATAAGATATGATTCTTCTTTCTGCAGAAAGAAAGCAGATTAAAAATGCATACTCCAAAAGAATTAGTGGGTCAGAATTAATTTATCTTCATCAGCGCAAAGCTGCTGGATTACATTAGCCTTGAACTGAACTTGCAGCAGTCGTGGTTATTCAGAAATGTTTTTTGTGTCCCATGAACCAGTTGATCATGCAGAAAGCAGATCCCTGGTGTTTCTTGCTTTTCTGAACAACTCAGACTCAAAATAATAAAGACTCAGAGTATATTACTGTAATTTAGCATGTTATCATAGCTTAACTAATAAAAGACAGATATCCTGACTGGCTTTCTACAGCAAAAGGCCAAATGGATGAAGCATTTTGTCAGCTTTCAGAGAATAAAATTTGTGCTTTTACTCAAAATAAAAAACACAAGTCAAATCCAGTCACTTCTGAAAATGATTATTACTAATTTGTTTTTGAAATGCTTTAAAATGTTCCTTGATGTGTCTTTGATCGCTACCTTCAGGATGTTTTACGATTATAAAGGGATGGTCTTGATGCTTCTTTAAATTCAAACACTTGCAAAACATGTTTGTATATGCGCGCACACAGACACACACAAAAACGAGGGGAAGAATTTAATTCTCCAGCTGTTTTAAACTTCAAAGGACATCGCTTCAGAATTACAACACATCGCTGCAGGGTTTTATGCAGAATCGATGATTTCCCCGTCAGAAACTCCTGCTGAAATGCTAAAACGACCAGATAGTTCAGGTGTATTTCAGGGGCAAACCAAGCACCTAAAAAAATGTTGGCAGGGAATATTTTTAAATGACTTGTCGAATCATTTTCATCATATTTAATCTTTTAACTTTAGCTCAATTTGGAAATAACCAAAATATTTTTGTAAACAAACACCTCCTCCTGTCACGATGTAAAAGGAGAAGCTTTCTATGGATGTTTGTCACTGCAGAAGATTTCCACTCACAGCAGACCCCTACGCTGCTCCTCTCCTCATGCTTGCTCTCCTTCCCACTGGTGCAGTCAGACACAAAACATTAAGTAGGTCAATGAGATGCCTTCACACTCCTCCGACAGGGAGAGGAGAGGAGAGAAGAGGAGATGAAGCAGAGGTGAGAGGCAGAGATGAGGAGACGAGGGGGATTGGGAGATTCCTCAAAGCTAGTGTTTCTTCTGCGGAGATGTTGTGGAAAAGCAGTGAGAGATGAGCAGGAGGCGTCTGACATGAAACCAAATCATGTCTCGCTTTGACACTGTTCACGTGACTTATAAACAATGCAGGCATTCCCCTCACCAACCTTTGTAGTGGCAGCATGCTGCAAAAAAAGACTCAAGATAGGATGCTACAAATTACCATTGATTCCTATTTTTAAATGCATGCATAAATGCAGTAACTACTAACACTGATCAAGACAGCAGTGCAATTTAATGTTTTTTATATTTTGGCCACGGCAACACCCTACTAAATGCTGGTGGGCATATCTCCAGACAGAGACAGACTAGCTGTTTCCTGTCTTGATGCTAAAATAGGCTATTTGTCTGCAGGATGTGGCTTAATATTTAATGCAAAGACATAAGAGCTGTATGTGTATGTATGTATACATGTTCTGACTGGTGCCAGAAAAATGAGACTGCTCCGTACATGAAGTACACATACACAAAATCAGAGCATAATCTTACTCAGATTGTGATTGAGTGTTGTGTTTACATGGGTTAGCACCCTAAAATCCCCTCACCCCTCCACTGAGGAAGGGCGTCTTCAATAATGTTCAATGATGTGTAAGTTTGGGCTTTTTTTCCCTGCACATTGTCCTCAGGAGATGCTTCTGTATGTAAATAGAGGAGGAAATCTGACATGAGACGTATCTGCTGCTCGCTGAGGAGGAAAAGCTGAGCACAGCTGAGGATTATAATTTTGCTGTAATGAAAGATGAATTTATCATCCCAGGGGACCTAATAAATCACCTGATGGTCCTGTTATGCGCGTTGACGTTTCATTAGTTCCATTTCATTACACGAATCAGGAGGCCTTTCTTCACATGTCGCAGGAATGAAAAATCTCTTGGCCGATCGCCGCCTGCCTTCAATAGTGACCACACAGAAGCAATGCAATAAATTGCTCCCGAGGCCAACACTGTAACAACAGAGGGTCCTCTCCACCAGAGGGTCCTGTCCACCAGCTCTCCTAAACTGTTTGGTATCAGGTCTGTAAGCTGTGGAGCTGCGGTCGTGTCCTGCCTGACTCTTTGTCTTTCTCTCTCAACCTCACCCTCCCGTCACAGCGTATGGAAACAAGCCAGCCTGTTTTATAACAGGCCTTCTTGCTGGATTAATCCATGCAGGGGTGCCAGTCTCTGGGCCAGAATCACACTGTGTCGCCTCTGCTAACAGATGATCGGACACAGGGACAGGAGGAGACGTACGTAAAGAAAAAAGCCAGAGACGCTCAAACTATCTGAGGTCAGTTGCCCTTTTTTCAAATTTTGTCATTCTTCAAAACAGAGTACAACGTAATATTGAAGATGCTTAGCGCATATTGTTCCTGATGTACAAAGAAAGGTGTTGTGTGGATTTTAGATACATACCTAAGGTTTTACGTGAAAAATTTAGCCAAGAGTCAAAGGTCTTTGGTTGCAGTGTAACATAAGAAGTGTCTTGTAAGTCTATGTGGGTTGGAACTTGTATGCGCAATAAATAACTGAACAGGAACAGTAACAGCACCTGGTTTCATTGTGAAATCTTACAGAAGCTTCTTTGTATTGGAAGTATGTGTTAGGTGCTAAAGCAGCTGCAAGAGATAATTTAAGAGACCAAATTAAAAGAAGACAGGAGTGCCTCTGGTGGAATTGTAAAATCTACAGTAAAAAAAGAAAAAGACCAAAGGTAGAGAATTCTGTGCCTTTCACTGCTTTACTTTACACCTTTGCATTTACATTACACAATTTACAAAGTCTAATTAAAGCAGGAAGGGGAAGGGAACGGCCTCTCAGTCCAGTTGAACTACATTCTTATCATGAAGCGTGCTCCTCCGTCACTGATGCTTGTCTCTGGGACTGAGTAACTCCAAGAGCAGGAGGCAGATTTGGAGATTAAGCCAAGTCAAATTTGTGCCCAACTAAATGTTTTTGCATGTGTGTAAATTTCCAAATAATTAGAGGGTTAATGACTCCTGGAAAAATCCTGGACAAAGAAAACTGAAGATTCCATGCAACGAAATGCAAATGGTGGGGTGCTGCATTATAAAGACAAGGGGGGGCAGAAAATGTGTCACGTGATATCGAAGTGCCGATTCAGAGATGGCTTTTGTTTTTCTGGGACATATCTCGGGGGAGCACACACACACATAAAAACTGCAATCAATTGGTGCAGCCACTAGCTCAGCCTCTCTCTCCTACTCTCTCCACTCTTTCTTTTGTGCGCACAGGAAAGCCTGTCTCATCCTGGGTCCCAATCCTGCTCAGAGCCAACACTGATGCTATAACTGCTCTGCAATTTTAAAAAAATCTACTAAAAAAATCAACTTCTACTGTCATACTGTTCACCAATTTATTTTCCTTCAAGAGGTTACCAGTATCAAGCTACTGCAACAAAACCCAGAGTTTTCATTTGCTGCATTTGCATATCCAGACCAGACGAGACATGGATTTTCTGTCCCTGTCCCAGCACATGCAGCTTGCTCAGGTGCTGATAAGCTGCCTTTCCAAAACAACAATGTTGCAAGCACCAAAGTCTATAAGGTATATAATAGATTTTCAACGTTTGGAGGACCTATGTGGAGAGCAGACAGACGTGTGGCGCAGAATCACAGCCAGTTTGTGCTGAGATGCTGTGGTACATGTGAAAAGAAAAATGGTGCCATCCAGTCACAGAGAGAAAGAGTTGTCTCCACCCTGACTGCCGGGTATTAGCCTACTTTGTCTTTGTTGCCAGACGGCATGTTACCTCCCGTTGTCAAAATCAATTTGTCTTAAGCAGCTGAATTTGAGCAGCACTGAGAACAGTCAACCGCTCATCCTGTTACCTGCGTGGAGACTTTACTCCACTTCTATCAAAGCAAATACTTCCTCCACTAAGCACCGTGACAGGACCGGTGATACAAGAAGTCATAGATAAAAGTCTGAATTCTTAAGGAGGGGTGCAAAAGCCTCCAGTCCTCTTTGTGTCTTTATTTAACTGAGTCAGTCTGAACAATATGAGGTGTGTGTACATCGTTGGTTATTGCAAAGATTAAACAAGAATGTTCACAAAAAGGCTGAAAAAAGCAGCTCAGATGTAGCTCACAGTTAATGTGACCCCATGGCAACACTATACAATCTGCTTTCATCGCCTGAAACATGATGGGAACTGTTGGTCCCCAACTCAAAGTATACTCCTCAAAATAAAAACAATAGGAGTATCATACGCCATGAAAATGTATTTCTTTTCCATTTATGCACTAAAGCTCCTTGAGTCTTACATCCCTGGAACTGACACTCTCTTCTTTCTGTTAACATACACATATTAAAAAAATTCAAACTATTTCAAATTGAATAAAACTTTTGTTTTTGGTCTTAAAAACTAGGCTTGTTTACACAACTGTGGCCGGAAGAAGCTGTGTAACTTCTCTCCAAGTGGTTCAGGTAGTGTTGAGAAGTTGTGTGTCGAGGTAGCAACAGGTAACAATTTACAAAGGGTAAATCTAACCCAGCTGTAATGAAAATAGTGATTCCTTTGATTAAGTCAGATGTTGTGAAGTGACATGGCCACTGATTTGAAATAGCATCACACTGAGAACTCCCCCTGTTCCACACCTAAGCTTGTAGTCAAGATGCAAAAAAATGGTCCAACATCGCACAAAGCAGGCCGGAAATTCATACTTTGTAGACAATGATGCAATGGACAAAATTCAATTACTGTTCCTATGACATCCACCACTCCAGTCATCACCCTCCCAACACCAACACTATCGTCATCACACATTTACCACAGACCTGGAACAAAGTGCAAGATCAATGCGATTTTCCATTTTTTTTGTTTATCCTGTTTGAAATCATTACATTTTGTATAACTGAGTTAAAAGCAGCGAGAGCGTGGTGGTGGCCTGAGACCGCGCTGGTCCCCTCACCTCTTTGGTCCTCTCCAGCTCGTTGTGCAGGGCCTGCTTGGAGATCTCCACCTCGATGATTCTCTGCCGGAGCAGCTCGTTCTCGTCCTCGGCTCGGCTGCGTTTGTCCTCCACGCTCTCCAGCTCATTGTGCAAGCGCACCGACACATCTTTGGCCACCTGAGGTCGGGCACAAACGCAGGCACTTATCCACACAGTTCAAAACTGAATGGCCTTCTGGCCTGCGACACACATGTTCTCCCCTGTGTGTGTTTGCATGTGGGCTAACATATGTACACCAACACCTGGGTGAGACCAGTGTATCAGGCCTGTTAAAAATCAGTAAATGATACACAACCCTGTTCTCTTCTCCATTTGACCACTGTGTTAGAAACAGTGTAGCGCTCAGGTGAGGAGTTAACGGTAAAGTGAATTTGGGGTTTTGGACTACTGATAGGACAAAACAAGTTATTTCACAACATTGTCTTGAGCTCTTGAAAATTCTGATCACACTGAAACCTTTTTATTTCATTCATCTTACATTACTGAAATTAATTGTATGTTTTTTTGTGAACCAGATTTTCTAATTTGTTAATTTTAATTTTCTGCTTTGTGTGAAGCCCTATACTCAGTGTCTATCAGCAGTATTTCTATATTATATATAAAACAATTGAGGGATTAGCTGATGTGTCGACAGGCTGAAAAGCTAAAAAAAAATGTATTTAATTTTCCAGTTGGGTGTATTGCCAATCAGTTATTCACTTAAAGTCATATAGTTATTACCATGACTTACCAAACCAGTGCAGGCTGTTGCAGATCAACTCTCTTCTAAACTTCTAAACCTGCTAAGTATGTTTCATTAGTCTGGGTTCAGTGTTTTAAGTTTCTGTTCTCTGAGCTTTACCACATACTAATGATGATATCCTAATGATAAAAAGAATACTTCAAATATTCTGTCATGAAAAATGTGAAATCTACAAGACCGGCCAAAGCCTTATGCAAATAAACAAACAGACATGCTGACAAAAGAAAAAGCCATGTTGTACTGTATATACAAACACAGACCTTCAGGTCCTGCTCCAAACTTCGGAGCAGCTCCCCATCCACGTGGCCCGTCTGTGCGACCCGCAGGCTCTTCTGCTCGGCCTTGCGCAGGCGGTACTGCAGGATGCGGCAGTTCTTGTTGGACCGGTCCAGTTCCCTGCGCAGCTCCTGCAGCTGGTACACCTCCTCCTCCAGGTAGCTGTCTCGAATCTCCTCCATCTCTGCCCGCAGCTCGTCCACTTCATCCTGAGGGACACACATACAGGAAACCTTCAGTTACAATGTTGACGTCCAATGTTTGCATCAGCGTGTCATTAATGTTGGTTTACTTTTAGTATAACCCTGTGCTGTAACAAATATAGGACAAGACTTGTCAAGAATTTCTCCTCCTCTAGAGTCAAATGCTGACTCCTATGGTTGTGTTCTAATCAATGTGATCATTTGTCTTTGCAAACAGCAGCAAGGACTTGATCTGTGTATAAAGGTCAAAGGTGATGAGTTTGGTTTAGTGGTAAGAAAACATCTACCTTTAAAGGTTATCACCGTCAACCCCCCCAATTCCTTAGCAACAATACTTTTGCTGGTAGACAGAAATATTATGTAGCAGCTCCCCGGTCATGAGGTTACTGATCTTTACATCTGTGGAAGTGTCTTGACATAGAAACAGAAAACTAAAGGTCTAAAGCTCCTTGGGTCGCCCCCGAGAGAATGCAACATTCATTAAACCTACAATGTGAAACTGCCAAAACAGATAACTCACTGAGACCAAGATATATGCTTTAGCTGGTGCTGTAGAATGAGCCATGGGGAAATAAAGTTTTTAAAAAAGTACTCATGAAATGTTGGCTGCTTCTGCATGTTGGTATGTGCTGGCATTTGACCATTGATTATTGATAAAATATGCAACCAGTCATGTTCAAACTGTCAGTTTGGCCTGTTAATTTGTTGCACCCAAAGAGACGCAGAAGGTTCATCCTCTGGTGAGTGTCAAGGAACCTCGCAGCAAATTTTCACACGAAACCACGCTGTCATCCAATGCTGATAGTTTGGTGAGTTGCAGATGGCAAAGTCCTTTGAGGAAAATTTATGATTTGTAATATTGGATTACATAAATGAAACTGACTTGACAAGAGAATGGCACAAGATGGACGCTCATATGGGGTCAAGTCTAATTCTAAATCTGGAAAAAGAAAATGGAGATGGTTGTGTCAGAAGTATTGATGAATTTGATACAATAGTACTTTGCAACAGGAAGAAGTATTACACTTTAGTTTTCCCAAGCACTGATTATAGTACTGAATATGCAATAACAGCAGAAAGATGGTTTGAATACATAAAATTACTTTTAAGCAAGTTTTAGCACTTTCAGCTATAAAGCTATTAGAAAGAACTATATACACGTTTGTAGATTACGCTAATAATTTCATATGATTACATATGCGTTCCTCTAATGCAAGCACTCTCAGTGCTGATGATATAACATTGGTAGTTGGCTGTAAGCATCTTATCTCTTGGACTCTTGGACAGACTCTATCTCCTGACAACATGAAACAGCCCAGTGTGGAATACAGAGACAGAATCATCTGCAGTGCTGAAGTACTCAAGTGGTTTGTTTGGTAACTTCACGGGTTATCACTTTGCCAGCTATCATGAGGAATCAGTTTGCTCAGTAGATTTCTCTGGGGATGGATATTCCAAGAGCTTCACTGGCACCTGATGAAAAGACAACTGGATAGTGAAAGGGGGACTGAGGGGGGAGGAGTGTGTCAATTAATGAAAACTAAACCTGTCCTTATTGGAAAGACACAGAGCCCATTGTTATCTGAGGAGGGCCCTGGAGAAAGGAGCTAATGGCCTCACACAGAGTCGGCCCAATCGATGGTCAGGTTAAAAGCAGATCCAGAGGCACAATGGCATCCTGGGAGCAGCCATATTTAGAGAATATTGCCGATGCTTATGAAGAGTGTGTACACGGTGCCATCACCGGTGCTACTATTTCCACCACAGATTCAGCTGACGATTTTTCCATCAATCTTTAGTCTGGAAAAAATTTCACAAAATCTTACAACCCAATATGAAGTCTCCACACAGTGAGTTCTGTCCAACCAACCATCACCGAGATCATCAGTTTGTTATTAAGAATGACAAAGCAGCAAATCCCCACACCTCAAAAGCTGGCATTTTGTTATAAAGAAGAAGATTATTAAGGCTGCAACTAATTATTTTTTCATTTTCTATTAATCTGTATAATAATCTGTATCATCTTTAATTTATAGAATTATTGTTTAAGATATGAAATGTAAATATAAAATTATTTTGTTTGGTCTGATACGGATTGATATTCTATCAATCCACAAATTAAAAATGAAATGAGCCTTTAGTCACAGACTTTTGAAAAAACTTTACAACTGAAACCATACATGACTGATTAATTTTTAAGAGACGACTCCAGACATTTTGGGACATGAGGGGCTGGGGGGGCTGGGGGGCGTGTGTTTTGGGAGTTCACCTAAGAGACCCAGCTGGCAGCCTGACAGCCAGGCAGGAGGTCGTTTGAACCCCCACACACACACACACACACACACACACACGGGACATCTGACTGCTATCAAGTCCTGTGGGATAAAGCCATTACAGCGAGAGCCAGTAAAGCTGATTAACTCTCTTTCGTTTTCACTGAGCCAAACACACACAGAGAGACAGAGACGGACATGCGTGATCAAGTTTGAAATAATGCTCACACCAACATGGGAATAAACCTGTCTCCCATCTGAAAAAGAAAAAAAAAACTGCAAGCTTGTTTGCCGCATTATCTGTTTGCCTCCCCTCCCCAATTTACGGGGATTGCCTACTTATACGGTAGGAGGAGGGGGGGTCCTGCATGAAACCTTCAAGCAGGAACCTCATGCAAATATACAACACTGCCAATAACTGAAGACACTGTCATCAAGTCATTCATTTTCCTCTTAAACAGCCCATAGTTAACGTCCCTGTACTGATTGTGCTCTAACTCCAACACCGACTTTGGTGTCTTGACAGCAACAATATTTAAAAAAAAAATACATATTTAAAAAGACAAACAGGGCGAAGTCACTTTCAATAAAAATGCCATCAATAAAGGTCAAATCCGCGGGGACGCCCGTGGAAGGTTAAAAAAGACGACATGATGGATGGAGAGCGAGCAGGGAGAGTCTATATGGGAATGACAGCTGGCCGTCAGATGGAACTGTGTTTGGATAGTGGTCATTTAATGAATCTGATCGCGGTTTCAATTAGTAAGCAGGTGGAAGTTGCTCAAGGGCACTTAAAAACAAGGTGATGATGAGCACTGAACCCGGGACTTTTCTGTAACAGGACAGTTTGTGGCGTTCTGTGGAAACCAGCTGCTCCTGTTTGTGGAGATTAACTGATGCAGCGCAAAAAATGATGTGTTTCTTAAATGTGAATCCGAATGAGGTGACTGCATGCAGCATTTGGAACGTATAAGCGTCATGTGTCCACCGCTGATCGTATTGTTACTTGTTGAGAAAACGCCGTTTTACCTTGAGGTAGTCGTTTTCGGATCTCAAATCTTCGATTTCCCGCAGCAGGTCGTCCTCGGTGACATCCTTGGTGCCTGGCAGTTTGAGTTGTGCGCTTGTCGAGGCTTTCTCCTGCTTGTGTTTCTCTCCGTGCGCTCCCGGAGCGGGCTGAGCCTGAGACATGCTTCCCTTGGCGGCGGAAGCCTCCGTTGTGTGCGGCGGAGCGGCGGCGGCAGTGGCAGCCGCTCCGCTCGCCTCCGCCCGCGGCGGATTATCGCCTACCACCTGATCTCGGTCACTGGAGCCGGTACCGGACTCGGCGTCGCTGCTGGCGGCCGGCGCCAGCCTCTGCTCGTCCGACAGCGGCTCGGACGGGCAGTCCGACAGGTCCGAGCTGCTGTCCGTCTGGCTGACCCGGCCGAGGGGCGCCCCGGTCGGTACCCGGATCGGGGATCCATGGATGTGGGGGCCTGGGGACCCCGAGGCTAGTTTCCCTTTCTTGCCTTTGGAGAGAACCGGACTGCTGGTGCTGTCCGTCTTGATGCTGGCGGCTCTGGGCTCTGCGGCTGCATGTTGGGGCACCTTTGTGGGCTTTTTCGCGACAGTAGACTTGGTGCCACTTTTCACCGTGGCTGGCTTCTCTTTCCCCGCGGCGGTGTTGCGTCGGGAGCTGCGGTTCGGATGGGCTAAGGGCACCGTGGCAGACTGCTGCTTGCTGAGTTTGGGGGATTTGGGTACGATGGCAGGTGGCTTGGCGGAGCGGGAATGCACATCCTTGAGGAAAGGTCTGGCTGGGGAAGGCGCTCGGTTCAGCCTCTTCTTCTCCAACTGGTGGTTCTGCGGTTTGGTGTCGCTGCCAGAGCCATTGGAGCTCTCCATTATACACCGACACCGGCAGCAGGAAGGCGATGAAGGAAACGATCAATCCACAGCACCGCGGAAAATCTCTGACATGCGACACCAGAAAAACAGCCAGGTCTCTCTGCCTTCTTCCTTGTCGGGCTGGGGATGCGCATCATGCGCTGTGCTGGGTGTTTCACTCCATCCTGTCTGCGTTCACCAGGTTGTCATTGTAGTCCCCTCTGCCTGTGGCCCCCCTTGGAGGAAACGCTGCAATATAAAAAGGATTATTGGGGCAGATAGGATGACGGACAGGTTGCATCTGCAGACGCGGCGTGTAAGGCTCCAAGTTGGTGAGAAAATGAGTCAGTCGGAGTCACATCAGCCTTCTTCTTCTTCTCCCTCTGCACGCCGGCTCTCCATCCCTCCGTTTCACCGGGCCCTGTGTGTGTGTGTGTGCTGGGCCCCCACCCCCCGTGTCTCGTACCCTCTCCCACCTCCGTCCGATCTGACATGTAAAGATCTGCAATCGCTGCGGCGTGAGGCTCGACGGCCGTGATTTCCTGCGGGGCGCATGCGCCGCTGCTTCAAAAGTAACCCAAGCAGCACACCCCTTGTTTTCTCCGGGACCAGGCGGGACCAGGTCTGACACGCTTTGGTGCGCATGCCCTAATGACACACACACACACACACACACACACACACACACACACACACACACACACACACACACACACACACACACACACACACACACTACTGGCGACACTGAGATACAAAGATGCACTGCAGGAGCCAATACTCACCTTCTCCTATGATCTTCAAATCTAAATAATCTAGCATCTAAAAGGAAGGATCTAAAATCCAATCATCGTTTGCAAGATCCCAACCTTAAACTTCTAATCAATATAATGAAATAAAACCATCACAACATCCTTCAATACATTCTGGTGTAAAAAAAAAAAAAATCCACACAAGGTTCTCCGGGAAGCAACAGATCTAACTTTTGGACCAGCACACACAGCCACACAGTGAAATCAAGATCAGGATCTGGTAATAAATATAGATATCTTTAATTGCATTTCATTAGTTCAAGAATGCCACAAGTTATAAATACCACAAATCTGCTTTTAACATGCCAAAACCTTTCAAAGACTTAAACAAGGTTTAATACAAAGTACAGTCTTCCATCGTAAAGGATACACATTTCAAATAAAAGCATTTTTTAAAATGTACATTTAAAACATTGAGTAGTAAAAGGCTTGGCTGCTAAAACAAAGACCACAGGGTTAGTGACGAAAGCTGAAAGTCACGGGGGAAAGCTGAAAGGTTTCATTCCAAAAATCAATGTCCGAAGAAATGTTCACACCTCAGCAGTTCAGGAGTGAGGAAATTGTTCGATCAGAGGTCATCTGCAGGTAAAGGTGGTTTGCTGGCTGGTAATCTTATTGCGAGATGACGTGGTCGGATGTCAGTGACCGATCTGTTGGTAAGAGTCTCACATTTTCAACATTTTTCTTTTGGTGTGGAACCGGTGGTTTTGTAAACCGCATAATGTGCCAGTTTAAGCAAGCAAAAGCTTGACCTCAATATAAAACAGCAACATAAAAAAAAAAAAATCAAATGAAATAAACCTACAGAAAGTCAGTTTAATTAGTTCCACATCAGCTCCTTTGAACAGACTCAGGCTTTTACTTCAAGGTGTAACAGCAAAACAGAAACAGCCACGGTGCGGCACTTCTCGTACATTTCACAACAAAGATGGAAGAATTCCACAATTATTAATGTCTATATGAGCAAAGGAGGGCTTGGCAAGCATAGGCTAGTGTTTCTGAAAATGTGCAAGTAATCAGATGTCTCCACGCTGGTCCATAACCAACTGCCAAATCATGAACTCAAAGCTGCTAGCCTCCCTCTGGAAAACACCACCGTCTCCTTCAAGCAGGATTTTCATGAAGCTGTGTTAATTGGATATGAAACCAGTCTGCAGCGAAAAGCCAGACAAAATGAGCAGATATGAGCTGATCAAAGTTTCCTGAGTCATTCGATTTCTGCTCATCACAAAGGGAGACTCTCGCGGTCCTCTCCAAACTTTATCTGAACTCTGAGGAAAAGCATCAAAACAAAACACCGCACTGAAGAGTATTAGTAACACAACCAACGATGAAAGGTTGCAACCTTCCTGTAGCCATTCCCTCTGAAAATCCAGCAATGCACACGAAAAAAAACGTCCCCGCCAAAACACCAATCCATCACATTACCCATCTCCCCTAGCGTCTCAAGCCCACTTTAACAGGATGTGGAAGAGTTCGGAGTGGCCGCTGCGCAGGCAGCATTGATCTTTATTAGTGCTAAACTACAGGTTGTCAGCTTAACCAGTTAAAATGGACTGTAGTGCAAAACATTACAGTTTATACAAGTGTGAAAAGAGCCGTTCCAGCCACTTTAATACTTCAAGGCAGGGGAATACAAACTGATCGCCACCCACTGCTGGCCACAAACATCTGCACCTTGTCCAGTCGTTACAGCAACACACTCTATTTACATCATGTGCTTTTTGTTCGCCTCAAGTCAACTCATCACTTAGTAATGATACCTACTAATAAGAATCTAACACAGCTGTACCTAGACCCAGAATTGAAGCTAAGCTGAAAAGATGTAAGATGTTATCCCTTTTCCGTGAGCGAGAAAATGCAGAGATAACAGACCGTCAGACGATGTTAACAACTGAGTGCACAGTATGTGCGGTAACAACTGCAAACAGGAAGAGAATAAGCTGTAAGGCCCTCCGTAGAAAATGTGCAACTGTTACCAGAGGGCTCTCTACCTTGAAGGCACCTGCGGGGCACAGCTAGCCTAACGGTCCGAGGAATGAGGTAGTCTGGGTCGAGTGTAGACAGAAAGGTGGCGGGAGGTGGGTGACTCACCAGGCCTGTGTGTTAGTGTGGCACATGTCATAGTGTACAGTTACAAAACAGGAGAAGAAACGGGGGGGGGGGGTGGGGGATAATACTGGTTGTTAAAGAGAGCCCATGCATTTTCCCAGTAGGAGCCAATATTCCAAACTGCTACAGTGTCCTGCCCCCTGGTGGCCAGATTGGTGCTCTGCACGTGTGTGTGTGTGTGTGTGTGTGTGTGTGTGTGTGTGTGTGTGTGTGTGTGTGTGTGTGTGTGTGTGTGTGTGTGTGTGTGCAGGTGTAGGATTGGGGACCACTCTTGGCTCTCAACAACAGCGCATGCGAGGTGGGGGCAACTCCGGAGGCACTTCCGGTTCAGGCTGCAGAGACAGGACGCTGTTGGAAAGCTCCTTGTTGGGAACCTCCAGAGGCATCTGTTGTGTCAGGAACAGAGAGAGGACACAACACAAGGTCAATGTGGGGGAGTTTTAGACAGTGTGGGGGGACAACAACAGAGCCGCTGAGTACAATGTGCATACTATTAAAGAAGTTCTTTGTTTTCACATAAATAACCAAAGGATGCAGCATTTTCTTTGCAGTAATTACATCTGCCTTTTTATTTTTTTTGCTCCTGCTCCCACTTGTTGGTCATTATCTAAAAATGAGTTTGAGTCATGGGTCCATGTCACTGTCCAGTTACTTGCTCAGGACAGGATGAACTCAAAGTACATGCGTGATAGCACCCTGAACTGATTTGATGATATTGATTGAGCTACAAAAGGTGTTGTATTGTGCGGAGCTAGCGCAGCGTTGGAGCCGCTGGTCATTTGGACAGATTGTGTGTAATTTAATTACACTCCTGAACAAGGCGGGGGCAGAGCAGACGCACTGGAATAACAACGGGCGGCTAATTTCAGTCAAAACATCAAAAACTCAACTTCAATGTCGACTCCAGAACACACTGACCTTGCTGAGAATGTCATCCACAAGTTTCAGGAAGATCTCATCCACATTGAAGTTATCCTTGGCACTTGCTTCGCAGAAGCGCATCCCGCTTATTCGAGAGGCAAACTGTAACAGAAAAAAGTGTGATAATGGCACAGAGCCCCCCCGAACAATGAGAAGAGGGGAATTTGTGACTGATCAGTTCATGTACTGCTTTGTGCTACTGCATCTTCTGCTTTGATCTGCTCAAATTTAGGGAATATAAAGATGTGGTGGAAGGGTTGTGGCGTTGTGCGTGGCACCCACCCTCTCTCCCTGCTGTCTGGAGATGATACGATCGCTCTCGCAGTCCAGCTTGTTCCCGACCAGGAGGAGCTCCGCTTCCTCTGAGGCGTACTGACACAAAACAGAGAGAGGAGGCGGGGGGGATGAAAACTGGCTGCAAAGTGCAGCTACTAAAGGGGAACGTATTCAGAAACAGACTGGGTTTGTCCACCAGAGTGTTCACTTCTTGCTAACACTATCGACAATGTTCACTAATATTACGGGTTGTGTAAAGGAATGTAGTATTGTTATCAGAGATTTTCAGCTCTCAGCAGCAATATCAGTCTTAAATATCCAGTGATCCGTCAGGCTGTCATAGACAGGCGTTGCTGCAAAGCAACACCTGAAGCTCATGTTACTGCTGCCAGGCAGAGCTCAGGGAACACTGTTGTCATTGAGAGAAGGGAGCTGTCTGACATGTCTGACAGGCCATGAGGGACACACCCAAGGACAGCAGAGACGAGGAACATTTCACCTATGAGACGCTCAAGAAAAACGCAACTGTCCAGAGACATCATTTACCTTGTCTATCATCTTCATCCACTTGGGAAGATCGTCAAAGGTCTCCTGCTTGGTGATGTCGTACACCAGCACTATTCCCTTGGCACCTCTGTAGTAGGCTGAGGTGATGCTGTTGAACCGCTCCTGGCCAGCAGTGTCCCTGGACCAAACACATCCAAAACAACTAAAGACCCACTGATCAACAAGCAGGATTCTAACAGGCTTGTATTTGTTATATATATATACATACACACACACACACACACACACACACACACACAGTGCTTAACAAATTGAGTAGACCACCACCCAGTGTAAGGTGTTTGCCACTGCTGCCCTAAATTAACATTATTGATGATTACCTAAATTTTTTTTTTAATATTTCTGTAATCTTTAATCCACCACTATGTGCAAGCTGTTTAAAATGTTGTTATCCATGACTTTTCAAA
Source organism: Psettodes erumei (assembly GCA_016785225.1). Classification (NCBI taxonomy): domain Eukaryota; kingdom Metazoa; phylum Chordata; class Actinopteri; order Pleuronectiformes; family Psettodidae; genus Psettodes; species Psettodes erumei. Next base: position 1,836,168 of record JAFBJZ010000616.1, read on the forward strand.
TGTGCTGTTTTACAAACAAGCCCCAAAAAAAATAGTAAAGCCAATGACTGTGTTTTGTTTGAGGCGCCAAATTACAGTTATTTACCTGCATTCCTCAACACAAACATTTATTTCAGTGGTTGTATGTTACTCTCAGAGAATTCCAGTGTGCTGGATGAAGTTTGGGTAGAAAAAGGTGAGTTCAGTTTGAAATTCCTCTGGTAAATCTATGTGAATAAGGACTATTTACTTGTTCCACTTTATTTACCCAATAAATAACAATACAATTTTAGTTAAAAAGTTTTTGACAGTTTTCTCATTTTGGTGACAGGTGGTCTAATAATTGTGTTAAGCACTGTATATTCTTATTATAAATTAGTGAATTTACTTGAGATCAAACAGCACATGGGGAAAGAAGGGAGCTTTTACCAATATATTATCATTTTACCAACTGATGCTGATGAAACTGTAATTTCTTTAAAGCACAATTCATATTTCAACACTGAATCCCTCTCGTGTGCATCCTCATCCTCTTCCAGAAAAATATAATCAAAGAAAATCTGAAGATCTCACATGCAGTAATGAATAGACTGTAACATTTGACTTTCCCTATGAAGCATTTCTAATTCAAATAAATGGCTTTAACCACTGTAACATAGCTATAAGCAAACAGAAGTGTTCATTCATGTATTTGTCAGCGAGTAAAATGTCAATTACAGAATCATTATAATGTGTTGTATGCCACTGAAGTGTTTAGTAAATCTAAATGCTAAACTCCCAACTTCAAATAAGAATAGTCGTTTTAATAGCAAGAGCAGCTGTTAGAAGTTGATTAATTACAAGTACAGATACTTGAAACAGGATTTACTCCAAGTAAACATGTGACTTTTTGGAAATGAACTCTTCATTTAAAGATAGAAGGATGTTTTGAAAAGCAAGTGTGGATATTTTTAGGCGATGTTATGATTCAGCTGATGATCTGGGTGTGGGTTAACAGCAGCATGACGAGCAGTTTGAGCCGTTACTGTACCTTCAGCCAGCCAGTCTCTCCCCGTTCCCCCTGTGAGTCACAGTCAGGCTTACGAGCAGCAGAGCGGACAAGAGACACAGCAGCAGCAGCGGCAGCGGCACAATGGCGGGGGTTAGGTAAGGCCGAGGCGCGGCAGCGATGGAGCCGGATGCGAGCTGTTCGACGCGAGACACAAGACGCACGGAGGACGGCCTTCCTGAGCGGACAGGTCGGGGACGGGCGGGGGAGCGGGAGCAGCACAGGGCGTGGTAAAGGGGCGGATGTGATGCGGAGGCGCAGGGTGGGTGGATGGATGGATGGGGTGTTAGTGAAGAATGGAGTGCAATGGAGTTCCCACATGTTAGCCCAACACTGTCACACAAAAGGCATGGTACACTCAGTCAGTGCTCAGCTTTCCTCAAAAGGATCTCGGGACGATCGTCAGTTTTTCCAACGAGGACACTGGATGTTTTCAAAATCAAAGTCACAAGACACAAGCAAAAGGCACGCCGGAATCAGAGAGCATCATCCCTGTCACTGGTGGTCAACATGAGTGATGACACCACCTGGTTCGGACTTCTGGGCTGAGTTTTATCAGCAAATTAAATAACAGAATTTTGGAAGTTCAGCCTGGTTATCAAGCAGCAATAAACACTGCACATCTCCAGTCGCTGTAAAGTTGACTATTTACTGTAGATGGTCAAGTAGCGAACATTCACCATCACTAAAAGCATATACAGAAATCTGGTAATAATCTAATCTAATTCTACTACTTATTAATACTTCTTTACTAAAAGCATGACAGTCAGTTGTGCAGGTGTGTCAGATTAGATCAGGTGGAAGAAGTATAAGGAATCAGCTGGCATTGGTGGCTTTAAAGAGCACTACTTAATGTGGCTCCTCTAACATACATGGTGTTTTCCTAGCAAAGCTGCACAGGGTTTCATGCTATCCATACTCCTCTGTATGAACTCTTTGGCCAACGAGCAGAAGTTGCTAACGCAGCAAAAAGTCCATGATCCCTCACCAGCTTCCCTCCCACCACCACCACCTACAGTGTTGGTTTAAAATGCACAACCAGACACAGGTACCGCTGCCAGTGTTTGAAGCACAATCTTTGCAGTATTAGACTCGTCAGTTTAAGTCTAATCCAAAAGTCCTATAATAAATCCTGGCTTCACTGAGTTTATTTTGGTTTGAACTGTTTTGATGTGGTGTTGATCATCTGCATGACTGGAGGATGTAATTTGCGATGCTGCTGAACTGTAGTGTGGTATATAGACAGATCTTTCTGTTATTTAGCCAGCTGTCGCTGATATTAATGGGGTGAACAAAACACCCATCAACCTTCTTGATGGTGGGATTTATTGCAGAAAGGTTGTTGGGTATTAAGACATGCTTAAATTTAAGCTAAGTGTTCCTAATAAAACTGGCAACTGGTTTCTGTGTGTTTATGTATAGGTGTCTAATATGCATGAAGGTCACAAATAAACCAAGACTACACTGGTTGTTGTATGCTATCTGCTCCATCTCGACCAGTAAGCCACCAACACTTTTTTGTTCGAGCAGTTTGCAGCATGACAGGAGGACAGAGGAAATGCGCCATGCAGAGGAATAAAGGAACTGGAGACTTCTGTCCAATTACTCACCATATCTGCAGTCTGATCTTCTTCCCTCTCAGCTCCACTGTCTTGATTTTGAAGTCAACTCCTACGAGGGGGATATTAAACCCACACGTGAGACATAGCACGTACATCATTTTATACGTTGCTTTATATTATCGTTTTATTTGAGAGTGGCCCGTTGCCTTGGTTTCATAGCTGTAAGACAGTGAGTAAGGCGGTTACTCATACTCCTGTTGTGTTTTTAAAAGCCGTGCACGATCTTCTATTAGAACAAAAATCTCAAGATTAGAAAACCACGTTTAAGACTGCGACTGTCAGTCTGCCCCCTCTGTGGTCGGCGATCAAAGGAGCACAATATTAGTGACGCATAACTCGCACAACTTGTGAGCGGTGTTACAGGAATGACGGGGCATAAAATGGAGCTCTGCCACTGCAGCTGCCTGTGTGTGTGTGTGTGTGTGTGCGCACGCGACTATTTTGGAATCGGACACTATGTTTGGCTGCTGTATGGGTCACAGGACTGTTTGCCCGATTCCACATACAAACAGACCACGACGGTATCAATAAACACGCCACAGCAATTCTTTCACAATCAGCGAGTGAAGATATAAGCCATCAACAAATAAAAAGAAAAAAAGGTTTTTTACATAGAAGTATGCAATGTAGATGTGACAAATGGTTCAGAAATGGCACTCCATGGACATAACTATACTTTCATTTCAATCAACAAAACAGGCTCCAAGAAGTAAATTAAGTTACACAATTACTGAACAGCTACAGATCCAGGCTTGTTAATGACTCAGATCATTACTGTATTGGGTGCAAAGTGAGGGAAGCCCACTTTAAGCTGTCACACAAGATCTAATCAGCCGATATGTGGCAGCTCTCGTAGCCTCTGTGCAGAGACGTCAACCCGCCTGTTGTCTACCTGTGAGAAAACCTTGAACCTCTGGGGTCACCGGTGGCAACACCACATTCTCCAGCATTCTCCATTCCCCACAGTTCTTTCTTAGTTGTCAATGAGAGGACAAGTTGATGTGTCAAATCTTCCTCACTTCTAAACAGAAACAGACCCCTTACTCACCTGTTAGTTTGCTTAATAGTTTTTTGACAGAAATTCCATAAAACTATTGGACTCATAAAGCTTGTATGTTAATCAAGAACAAACTAATTCATCATTAGGCTTATCTCATTTTTTGCCTCATATTGTAAAGTATGCGCCTCTCTTTGTTTCCTAATTTTTTTAGTTTTTATATCGTGTGTTTATCTTAATAATGTCTTATCTTAATCTAAATCTGACTATTTAAGATATCCTTTTACCTGAATTTGAACCTGTCAAAGACAGACAACACTTTTCCAATGCCTAGGCTGTTGTTTGCCTCTGTGTTTGTGCAGTTGTTCCGTTCCAACTTTGCAATAAAAATGAAATAAATACTAGTATCCTCAAATATACAGCCACCCCCCAGACCCTAGTTCAAGTCTCAAACGCGGACACTTAGAAGCAGCACAGTCAAATTGCTATGACAATTTGTTAGCTTGAGCAGGCAGGGTCGTTGCTGCAGTTAGCTTGAATTAGCCAACCACAGCTGCTGGTGTAACCTCTGCTCGGTCCCATTACACGGTAAAGTGGGAGGCACTGTGTCCACAATGTCCACACCATGGTAGTTTAGAGTCCCTCCGTCCAGTAAGTAGACGGAGCCCTTGCGGTATGTCAACGAAAAGTTGCCCAAAACAAGCCCCGTAAACGCCTCCTGTCCTCACCTACTGTCGACTTGCAAGCTTCGCAGAAAGTGTCGTCTGTATATCTCTCCATGAGGCTGGTTTTACCGACGCCGCGGGAGCCAATGATGATAATCTGAAGTTTAAAGTCAGCGGGTCTTGGAGGATTCTTCCTGCGGCGTGACTGAGCCCCCAGAGCGGGGGACGAGTTCGCGGAGCCCCCGCCACCGCCGGCGGCCCTCCGCGGTATATCATATTTCAGATCCATCAGTAATTCCACATTTGTGACAACAACAAAAAACACACAAACGCGCCCACACTGTTACACAACCGAAACAGAGTGCTATTTCCAACTTTCCTTCTTCTCCGTAGAAGTTGGTGAAAGTTTGTCGCCCTCCGACAGTTGTTGTTCAGCCTTTAGACGCTGGAGCCGCCATGACGTCATTAACCACGTTTAACACATTTCCGTTTCCGCCGCAAACTCCCATCATTTAATTTTCATTTTTTCATTTTGGTCTCCAGTATTTATTTTTGTTTTATTGTTTTACCAAAAGGAAATCACTTCTCCTCTTTTTTGGAAGTGACCTAAAGTCTTTTCACTCCTCGAAGTTTATACTTTTCATTAGTCTTCTAACTGTCAAACTTTTTTCTTAACCAGTGGTGAAAAGTAACTATATCACATTTACTACAGAACAACTACACCTTCCAGATCCTACAGAAAGTTGATTCAAGTTTCACACGTCCTGCTCTCCATCTATAAATCACTGCAGCAGCAGTGAGAAGATAAAGCCACTGGAGGTCAGCAAAAACAAATGTGTCAGAGGATGACAAGCTACTCTTTAAGATCGGTGGATATGGTGGTTTAATTCAGCAAATTCCCTGAAGTTGTGGATATACATTATTATAAATGTCTAGGTATTATCATCTTAATTAGCTAACGTATCACAGGAAACGTACATTCCTCATGTAAAGCAGTTATTATTTTACATGGATTCAAAATTGACACATGAATATGTAAATATATGTATGTATTTTACTGTCGTAGAATTTAAATAGTGCTTTAAAGTTTACCACTGTATTGTATTTCTAAAATACTCAAATGTTGTTTTATGTAAAATTCTAATATGGAAAATAAAGAGTCACTTTAGAAGTCAAATAAATGTAGCTACTGTAAGCCTTCTCAAGTGTTAAAGAAACTTTCACCGTTCCACGGTTTAATCGCGCTGCCGATGTGTTTGGTCCCCGGCGGCGCCCGTAGCCTGCGACACCACGTGACGTCACGGCAGGAGGAGGGGTTTCACATTAATCCAAACATCGGAGCAACAACATCCACAGCGATTCACCGACAACAAATTCGTTTTATCCCATCGACTTGACTAACAGCATGGCCGCTCAGAAGATAAACGAGGCCCACGAGCACATAGCCAAAGCGGAAAAATGGTGAGTGACGACGAAAACCCCGTTTATTTCTCGCTCGGAAATCCAGTTTGCTTCACTACTCCTGTCAGCTAGCTGTAAGGCCACTGTGGCATTTTCGCCAGAAAGGTTATGCGACACAGATGATACATTAAGACATTATTTAGTATTGTGTTCTAAATGACATTAAACGTATCATGGAGCTGATCATGCCGACTATAACAGTCACATCGTCGTTTGTTTTGTAGCTTAAAGACAAGCCTGACAAAGTGGAAGCCTGATTATGACAGTGCAGCATCAGAGTACGCTAAAGCAGGTAAAATAAATCAATATAATTCTTTACTCCAATCTAATCTACTCCATTAACAGAAGCCCACATTGATTCGAGTGCTAACCGCCTGTGTCCTGTTCTTAGCTGTGTGCTTCAAGAATGCCAAGCAGTACGAGCAGGCGAAGGATGCGTACCTGAAGGAAGCTGAATATCACACAGAAAACAAGGCGTATCCTCTCTCTGCTCTCTCCACAGTATTATGACAATACATTACTGCGTGTTTTCTCATTTTCTTAACTTACCCTGCAGACTTTTTCATGCTGCAAAGTAAGTATCTTGCTTTATAACCCAGATGAAGTCAGCAACAAGCAAAAACACCTCTTATTTTCTTCTTACTTCTCTTCCTCCTCATCCACAGGGCTATTGAACAGGCAGGTATGATGATGAAGGTGAGGCATAGCCACAGCATAAACATTGGAAGTCACAAACATCAAGTGGATGGTGCTACCATGTCTGCAGCAGAATTGTAACTTGGCTGTGTTTGTGCTGCAACAGGAACAAAAGAAGATGCCAGAGGCCATCCAGTACATAGAGAAAGCCTGTATGATGTACATGGAGAATGGGACTCCTGACACCGCTGCAATGGCTCTGGACAGGGCTGGAAAGTAAAAACAGTCCCAAATATTTCACACTTTGGTTCAATTGAGCACTTTTTCAAACTAAGCAACCCAAACACTAAACAACAACAAACTAAAGCACCTTTTTCTCCTCAGACTGATCGAGCCCATTAACCTGGAGAAAGCCGTTGACCTGTATCAGAAGGCAGCCGGTGTGTTTGAGGTAACAACGAGCTGCTGACACTAACTGAATCATTTTACTGTTTGATTTCATTTAGTTCATACATCCTCAATTTCTGTCTGTAGAACGAGGACCGCCTGCGTCAGGCTGTTGAACTGCTGGGCAAAGCCTCCAGACTTCTGGTCAGGTTAAAAAGGTAAAGACAGCAAAGAGGGGGTGGACTGACATTAATCACCTGTGCTGCTAAAGTACAGGTTGTGGTATCTGATTAAGCACAGTATCAGTCAGAGCTGTCAGTTGGTCCGTTTTGGGTGATGCTGATGTAGAAAGCCCAAGCTGGCTCAAAACTTAAATTCTGTACTTGAGATGACGAGCTTGTTCTTTCTTGTTCTGTTTACTAGTAACATTTGTAAATGGTTTAAGATTTAGTTTGATTTGGCATTCAATTAAATAAAACATAAAAAATAAAGAAATATAGATTCTACATGTTGAAGGTCACATCTTTTTTGTTTTTAAATAAACAGCGGTACCTGCTCCCCCTCTGTCCTCACTCTGCTCTCATCTTTTGAACCAGGTTGGACGAAGCAGCAGTTGCTCTGCAGAAAGAGAAGAACATGTACAAAGAGATTGAGAACTTCCCCATGTGCTTTAAGGTGGGTTACCTTGCTGCTTTTATGTAATCAAATCCTCCTTGCACGTAAATCCAAACTTACTCCAATCAGAATTTAATCCCCAGAATAGACATTGTTATGGTTTCTCAGCAGGTTACACTGTGTTGGTTGGAGACAGCCAGTGTAGTTATTGTTTCTTGGTTTGTCAGTGTACAGCAGCAGAGATCAAAAATACTTTTGTGCAGTTGTTACAAGATAAATGACACTGGCCCTGTTGGTTTTCATGATGGAATATGTTCAAATAAAATTGGATGGTCACATAGTCACAATTCTTAATGGGAATGGACTGAACATTATATTCATATGTCGTGTGGGTTATTTCATTTGTCATTCTGTAGAAAACAACTGCCCAAGTGCTGATTCATCTTCACAGAGGCGACTACGTAGCAGCTGATAAATGCGTCAGAGAAAGTTACAGGTATGAGAGCTTCATTAAGTTTCATTATCATCGGTAACATTTGGTCTGCTGCTGCTAACAAGGAGCCAGTGTCACTTTGAGAGAGGCTCACAGAAAAAATTCAAATTTTGTCTTGGCATTGTTGTCTTGTGACTTTGTTTGACTTTAGCTCACATTTACCCTGTAACCCTGCCTGCCTCTTACGCTGAGTGTCGTAACACTTAGTACTGCTTGATCTCTACCAGTCTGCCCGGCTACAGTGGAAGCGAAGATTGCGTTGCCATGGAGACGCTGCTGCAGGGCTACGATGAGCAGGACGAGGACCAGGTTTACCGTGTCTGCAATTCACCTTTACTGAAATACATGGACAATGACGTGAGTAGTGACACATTAATAACAAACATAACAAGTCGTCCATAGTAAGAAGATGACTGAGGAAATAAGTTTTCAGCCTTTAAATCCAACGTATTCGGTCATCCTCTGCCTTACAGTACGCTAAGCTGGCCATCTCCCTGAGGGTACCTGGAGGAGGAGGAAAGAAGAAGAAGGCTGCAGCTGCTCCACAGGGTGGCACTAGCGGGGCGCCAGCTGCCGACGAAGAGGAGGATGATTATGAGGGCGGGCTGTGTTAGCCCTCAGCCTCCATAGTGCCGACTCTGCCCATCTGCTGCTACACCACTACTGCACCCTGTGTGTATGACCCTGACAAACCCCCTCAGCTCTGAAACCCAGATGTGCGGCTCTTATGATCTTCATTGTGCAAAATAATAATAATAATAAGCTCAGAAAAAAGCTCATTTAAAGCCCCCAACAGTTACAGTAGGTGTTGCAGAAGAGTCGCGTTTACACATCCTTTTTAATTTGTGTTTCTCTTGAGGTGGATCCTCATTGTAATGAAAAATCATTCTTTAAGGTTCAATACTGTATGAAAGCTTGTTGTATGAAAATGTTGTCTCTGTGGAGCTGTAAATTTTGCTGTTATTGTTTGTGCACAGGTGACTATAGGTATATGCAGATCAGGAATTGAAATATGTCCAATAAGTTGATCAGTGTATGTAGGTGTTTATTTGTACTGAGTTAATTTATTCAGTATTGTTGGCAGCGGCCTTTTGAAAATGTACTGGAACAATATGCAATCAGTCTGTTTATGCATGTTTGGAATCATGGCATGGTAAATCAGAGTCAATGCCATGATGAATATGTGAATATTAATGCTTCAAAATCAGTCACACCATAAGCACTTACTCAAGGTATTCAAGAAAATGAAAAGAACTGTACAGTTCCTGATGACGTAGCTTGTAGCCAATCGTAGACTGTTTTCATTTGTCTACCTCGAGGTGTGTGCTATCCACCTTAAAGGAAAAAAAAATGTCAAGGCATTGTCTTAATTACAATTTCCATAGTAGAATTCTCAGATTAAAGCAACTACAACATGAAAAAGGGACCATGCCATGATGTTTTCAGTGCATTTATCCCATTGATTTCCCTTTTAATGCTGAAGTTGTGCATTTGTCATTTAGTGTATCATTCATACCAAAAATGTGCGAAATCCTGTGTAAGATCATTCAAATCCTATTTAATAGTATTCTCATATCACTAAAAGCAACAAAGGGATTGTTTACATTTTCTTGATTTGTCCCGTTTCCCACCTCTTGTATATTCCTCAAAAGCATTATCTCCAACCTTTGCACATATATCAATAAACATTTCCGTTGTGTGGCACTTTATGGTCTCTGTATTTTCTTAAATGAGTTAGCACACAGACTTTCCACATCATGAGGCTAACAGTGGCTGCAGCTGTCTGCACCAAAATGCCTCTGACAGACATGTAATGACTGTGGAGCTTCCTAAGATCGACTCATCTTTGATGAGGCTAATGCTCTCTCCCTGCTGAGCGATTTTGAACATGCACACATTCATGCCCTCCCTCTCTCTGCAGTGCATCTGTGCACCAGCAAGGTCAAAAGTGGACTCGAGTGTACGCATGAGCAGCATGGGTCGCAGTAAAAATGCTCAGCTGCTCCTTGTGTTGGTTACTAATCAGAATAGTTCAGGAGTTCACTGCTGAATAATCATTTCTAATAGTATCATGATAAACTAGGATTTCTTGCAGGGAGTGGGCGGTGATGATAATGGTCACTTGCAGGGAGATTCAGTCATCGTTACACAAGACAAGCGCAAAAGGTCATAATACGCCCTCTGAGCAGCTCTGCTTCTTCAGGGCAGACAGGACGCAACAGTGACTCACTCTCAGAAAGGGACGAGGTGGCCCTCTGGACCGCTGACTTCAGTGGAAGCAAAATATGAGTTAACATTGGTGTTGCTTTCCACCGCTAGAGACAGAAGCTTTGAGAGAGTATAGGAATTCATTTTGATGCTGAAGTGGCAACATTTCTGTTCGAATAGACACGTTAATGCAGATGTTGGCTAGGTGCTATCGCTGAAACTTCCATACACAAAACAAATCTGTCTGTGATAGTTGTCAGCACGACTGATCTGTTGTTGCTCAAGCTAAATATCTGAGGTTTACTGAACTCATTTTCTCAAGTTAAGTGAACCTTGCTGAAAAAAAGTATTTTAGCCCAGCCTTTGAACAAATTATTCAGGATGAGTTCAGTTAACTCACATTTTATGGCAGCATGCTTTTAAGTTGAGCCAGTTTGAAATGATTTACAGTGTGAGGTGTGAGCCTTGAGGGAGGGGGGGCATCTATTTGCCACAGTTCCAACAGTGACTCCTATTAACAGTATTACAATAAGGTAGCTGACCTGACACTTCCTTATACAACACATGGATTCAGGCGATATGAGAACAAATTTATAACAACTGCAAGTTCTATAATTGTCCTGCAACCCATAAACACTCAACACAAAGTACTAAAAACCTTTACCTGAGTAAAATATTAGTACAGCTCTAAAAAAAATACACCAAACTCACCTGAACAAATAATTACAGGTAAAAGTCCTGCATTCAGTAGAGGAGGCCATCTTCAAACCGGAGGGGTTCTGGGGTGTTTTCCACCTAAATCCCGTTGAAACAGCGTTGACCTACACACACACACATCCTGTAACCTCACAGTCTGTTTCCAGAAGCACACAGCAGCGGAACACAAACACCTGTCCAGACGGTTTATTTGCAGATCTCTGGAACCTCTATCATACCACATTTTAACATACAGGTACAGTTTCACATTTCACTCCACCCGGTCATCGTCCCCTTACACTTGAATGTACATGTAATGAAAATTATTAATGAAGTTTCTCTTTCATGCTACAGTGTCCTCTAATGCATAGATTGGACCAAAGGGCTTCATTGTTCAGCCCTTCATGTGAGGAATCTTTTTTTTTTAAATTTTATTTTATTTTTTTCTTGATGACTGAATGCACAGCTGTGGGCGCCACAGTGTTCACGAGTGTGAATGTTAAAAACAGCAAGAGGTTCGCAAGTGATGTGCAAAAGTCCCCCACCTGATGCACGTTACCCTGATTCAGAAACAGCCCTCTGCTGGTTTTTTTTCCGACTCGAGCCAACCTGTAGATGATTCAGGACATGGGTGATTGGCAATTAATCTCATTCTCTGTGAGGAAAAAAAAAAAAAGTCCACAGCGATAAACTTGCTTTCTTAGTACAGCCTTAAACTGTGTGCCTGTGCAGTAAACATACTCAGTATCAGTCCGTCTGAACAATATCCACGTTAAATTTCATGCCATTTAAATAGTTCTCATCTTTTCTACAATCCTTTATCTTTTAAATCCATCAAAGCCTACATATTATAACATGTAACTCATACACTATCTGTGACAACAGCTCTTCCTGAGAAAGATATGTAATTGATAAGAGTTTCAGTTCTTTTCATACAAACAAAATAAGGCAAGTGAAGATTGTCTGATAATGTTTTCTGCATTTTGTCTTTGGAGAGGCTCCTTTGTGGCCTCTGACGATTTAAAAAAAAAAAAAAAAAAAAAGGCGGGGTTATGTTCATGTGTCTTGGTCAGAGCCGGCCTCTTCTTTCGCTCCAATGTCCTTCGAAAAACTTATCAAGAGCTCAATATTGCACAGTCCCACAAACTAAGTGTTCCAGTTGGAGAATATCTGAGATTGTGCTCGTGTGGTCATTATTGTGCCTTTACTGTCTGTTTGATAGTGGGAAGCCCTTTAAGAATAATGCTGCAGCCGATTGGAGCTTCTCTCCACCTGCTGTGCCACTGTGAAAATGTAAGACAACAGGCATGAAGAGCCGTGAGAGGTCTTTAAAAATCTACCTTTATACCGGGGACAAGACTTTTCATATCTTAGGAAAATTGTCCAAAAAGATTTCTGCATCTCCAACTGAACACCAGCTGCTTAGATTTTCCTCTGGATGCCAAACTGAGCCAGGTTTTGCGAGATAAATACAGCACCGGCAAATTTGTGCTCAATTTTTAATAATATGACTGCAATTTGTTGCTGTTTTTCATCAGTCAAGAGTAAAAAATACCAGTTTGTAACTCAAAAAGTGTTTTTTTGTGTGGAGCAAATGTATAACTGCAGTCAGAGCTCAGGTTAGGAGGACAGAGTTGGTCCTCAGCTGCTTTGTGCTCCCTCTCAGCTCGTGAACGGGCTGAAACAGCAGCCACCCAGCGTCTCTGAAAAGCTCCCACTCGCCCTCGTGGTCGAACGTCCCCTGAGCTTCACTGAGTTTTCTCCCGGGTCCACTTGATCATAGTTTCTGGTGAGCGATAGAGGAAGATGAGCTTGGCGTACATGTCCTCCTCCAGGTCCAGCTCCCCCGTCTCCCGAACCAGGAAGATGTCAGTGCACAGCTTGAGGATGCGGTCCACGTTGGGCAGCTCCTCGAACATGATGGTGTGGGAAATGCCGCTGAAGAACTCACGCACGAACTTGCCGATGACCAAAACCACCGAGGCGTACAGGCCCATGATCCTAGACAGCAAAGACAGTTTTTTCAGACTTGTTGAAATTTGACAAAAGCTGGGAGTTTCATGGTGCAAAGACAGAGTCCCTCCTCCAATGGGTCATTTAATAAAGAGGCCCCTACAGGTCTGGTTAGTCAGAATCATACCTTGACTGCTCTGAATCATAGCATTTGTCATCATCATCATTAGTATGTATTCAGTTACATGCTAACAGGTGGTTGTATGTAGGGGGGATTCGTAACCCTGGACAACCATCAACAGGAACAAGAGGAACAAAACTCATACTGAGTTGTGTCTACAGGCATGGTATTGTTACAGCAGATAATGGTATGCTAAGTGTAAAAGTGCAGGGGTGGATCATTAAGCTTCAAAAATTTGAAGCTTGAAGCATTTTTTATATTGGTATATGTACAATCATTTCAATCCTTTTTAGCGTGTAAACAAGAGCTCTGCCTATTTGCAATGACTCCTAACACCTTGCATATGTCTACTATTAGAAAAAAAGTAAATTGAAATATATATTTTTAAATAAAACTTTTTTTCATTATTATTCTAAGGGTAAACTGTCACATATTCTCTATTCGTTTCACATAAAGTGAAATATTTCAAGCCTTTTTTGTTTTAATTTGGTTGATCATAGCTCATACAAATCAGAAATACAAAACGCAATTTTGTGTCAGAAATTTGTTTTGTTGTTTTCCTGTCCTGTTAACCATCTCCCGACCCCTCAGATTTCTTCACTGTTAGCTCACTATTTTTCTACATCAATCACCACCTACCCATATCCAGCCAGAAAGCCCAAACTGGGGGGGCTGACTTGGTCACTGAACACGTAGATCTCCAGACCTGCGTCAGAGTTGTACTTCTGACCCCTCTTGTCTATTGGGCCGAGCTCCGTCTGGTTGACGATCCACCACTCCTGGATCTGATCGGAGACGTTCTGAGCTCGCATCAAGGTCACACTGATGTCCATCATCTTTTCATCTACAGAGGTGAGGAAGGACGTTATGCTCGTTATTATAATCAGAATAAGAGGGGTGGAAATGCAAACAATGTTTTAACCAACAGAGCAACTACCATCATCAGAAACAAATGCTATCAGCAAACAGAGTAACTTAAGTGTATATATATAAATGAGAAAATTTAGAGCAAAAGAACTACTTCCACTTTATTACTAAAGATTATTTTATTTTAAAAAACAGTTTTTTAAAAAGTCATTATGTTTAAAATCTTTATGTAATATTACGATATTTCAGAATATTCTGATGGCACAGGTTTGGTTTGTGGTAGTTGGGGCAGCATGGTCATAAATGTAAAAAGTCTAAACAGATCAATATAGGAAAAAGACTCAGAGCTTTGTATTCATACACAAGAACTCTGAGAACAGGTGTTGATCTCCCAGGTGTCAGTGCAGGGAATACAGTGATAAAGATGGAGACGTTCACCTAGCTGCTCAACAGCCTTGGAGTCTGAGTCGCTGGGGGCTCGAATGTAACGAGGGAAGATGTCCGTGAGGATCCTGCAGAAGAAAAGAGTCTGTTAATGCTGCAGCAAATCACAGTTTCCGTCTGTGAAACTGACTGTGAAAAAATCCAATCGATGAACAGAAAAGGAGGGCACGAGCTCATCTGTGGGTGACTGATATTAGAAAGAACTCCTGATTGTGAAGGAGCAGCTGATGTACTCACACTTCAGAGCTGTTGCCTGTCCCTTTCAGGAGCTTTATCAGCTCCATCTTGGTCTTTTCGTTGAGAGACGCAACTTGTTTTCCAGACGCAATTTCAGCCTTGGCACCGCGACTGAGGTTCCTGAGATCACCACAAGAGGGAAAAAAAACACACGCTGACACTAGATGTAAGTACATGTGCTACGATTTTAGCTTCACTTTTAAGTGGTTATTTTGAATGACACAAATACAAACCCATACACAAAGTGGATAATATGAATAAAGACTTTGACCTTTGTACCTTTGCACAGACCAGGACACGGTGATGGGGAAATCCTCAGCGGAGCTCAGCATGTCTATCAGGTTGGATCTGCTGGGTGGACTGATGGTCCAAAGAGAGTTGGAGTTGCCCTTCAGCTCAGCGATGATCAGGTCCTCTGGCATGTAGCCCTCAAGCCACTGCAGAGCTTCCTAACCCCAACACAAAAACACTTTGAAACACATCCAGAGAACACAGTGGACACGACAAGTGAAGAATGAGCGGCTCTGGTGTGTTTGTTTCATGGTCATAGTTGGAGAAAGGGAAATGTGAATTATGTGGAAGCTGAACCATTTTGGAAATGCTTGTTTTATGTTATCAGTATAATCGCTTTTTCACTGCAGCAAATTAGATAAAAAACTTTTTCTAAAACACTGACATGTTGTACATGACATTTGGGAATTGTTTAAGCTTATATCAGAAGAACATTGTATTGTTTTTCTTGTACTTACATCATTACCAAAATATCTCTTGGTAAATTTTTCAAATTCCTCTCCCGTCACCTCCTGCAGTTGTTTTTGCTGAGCGCTCATGGTGAAGATGGGCTATGAGAAGAAACATTATATTTTTAAAAAGTGAATTTTCTGGCTAACTGTGAATTAGATACTTGTTTTCATCATTTTTTTGCTGGAAAAATGAAGCAACAGTATGTTTTTGTTTCTGCACAATGAGGTTTACACTGAATCTGTCAAAAATCCCCACACAGCCTAGAACATGTCCTCACATTCATCTGCTGTCAAAGGCCACCAGTACCTGATCACATAAACTGATCAAAAAGTGGCCTTTTTGAGACTTCAAATGAAACCCTGTTGTGGGATAAGTCCCAGATTTATTTACTTGATCAAATTCCACTTGAACTCTACTCAGCAGAGGCACATTAAAGGCTTTGGCATTGGGCAGAGCATCTCTCTGCTCTCTTGTTATCTCTGTTCTGTCTTTGTTAGTCGTGCACTTGGCAAGCTTGAGCCACAGATCATTTGACAAAAGAGAAGGCATCCGCACCTGAAAGCCGGCCAGAGTGATTTCTAGTGAGACATCCAGTGGGGGGTTGACAACTCCAGCTACAGATTTGACAAGAGACATAAAAAGCAGCGGGAACCAGACGATGCAGATCAGCAGCACCACAATCATCCCTCCCATCCCGTACTTCACGACCTTCTTCTTCTTTTGGCCTCGTGGCTGCGGATACCTCTGCACGGAGATTAGATAAAAGACAGTGAGATGTCTTAATTTACCTGGATGCACGGCAAAACAGTTTAACAGCATGATGCAGTTCTCCCATAGGCAGCGCTTCTGAAACTTTGTTCCATCTTTACTCCTGCAGAACTGATTTAGGAAAGAATGGCTGTATGTTTTTTATGCAATTGATTGGATCGGGGAGAGATCAGTAAAGACGGAACAAAAACTTTCAGCACAGGAGGTACTTGCAGACTGAATTGTTAAAGGTGGCAGGAATGCATTATTTACAGTAGGGAGGCAGAGAATAAAGACATTTTTCGGGAATATTGGGCACCACAGATACAATAAATCTTTGCCATTTAATATACAGTACTTGGCAGAAAGCGAGAGCCCGTAAATTCCCACCACCCAGCCATTGCAGATCAGAATTTATTCTTCAAAAGCCATGAGGGAGGAGTTTTAGAAAAAAAGAAATGATCTGCTTTGAGAAAAACATATATCAGTATGAATTCCAACATGACAGGCTCTGGCTCTGAAGGCGAGTCTTTTCACGCTAGACTGATGCCACGATGAAAAACACCTTCTCAGACTCTCTCCAGCATTTGAGGATGAAGATGTGAGCGTAGATGTCCTCCACACAGATCCAGCTGGACAGAGACAGCGAGGTGTCGGTCCAGACCCAGTCCATCACGGCACGCAGCTCCGTCAGAAACGGCACCAGACGGAAGCTGGAAACAACAGGTAGGCATCGTGGTAAAATAATCACATTTAAGATCTTCCATCACAAACTCATGTTTGGGAAAGAGGTGGTGACACAGGCGATTTCTGGCCATTTTAACAGCATGTTACATCAGCACGTTTGTCTTAGTGGATGAGTTCTTAGGTTATGTGATGACAGCTACTGTATTTGCAGCTTCTGGAAAAAGTTAGTGAGTAAAACTTTAGTTAAGATTCCTTTATTTGTCCGTCAAACTGCTCTGCATGCACTGATATATTTACTTGGGCACTTGGGCACATTTCTTTTGTGTTTTTTTTGCATTTGTAATGGCTTTAATGTAAGTCAATATATGACTGATAACAACTATTGAGAGCCATTAGTAATTGTTACATTATTTTTACTTATATAATCTTGTGTAGCCAGACCTCCTTATCTTTTAGTTCAAGGGCTGTCTGACATCAGTGACCTTCACAAGGCACAAGGGTTTATTTGGCAAATTTATCACTAATGTCACTGAATTATTAATAAGAATAACAAAGAACGTGATATGACTCTGGCAGCAAGCGGTGATATTTTTTTCCATCATTACTGAATTTATCTTTTTTTCCCCAATCCACCAATTAACCGTTTAGTCAGTTGAAAAATGGTCATCAAAAGCATAAAGCGCTTGTGCTGCTTAAACATAAAATTAGATCCAATTTACACTGATGTTCAAAACTAAGAGGCAGTACATCCTCACATACAGTATAAGATTCAAATAATCTCGCTTCACAACTTCATCATTTCAGCCCTAGACATGTTATTAAAGTTAGTAAAGTGCCCCCAAAAGACTCACACTAACAGCTAGAAATGCTAATGTTCCCTTTAACAAGCATTTTATGCAAATTTGAAACAAATAAGGCCAGGTGTAATCTGTTTTTTGCAGCAGCAGCTATGTGACATGCCGACATGACCAGGGGCCTCGGGCCTGTTTGCCCAGCTGGCATGAATGATACTTTCCCAGTGCAGCTCACCCCTGAAACAGGAAGAGGTTGACGTAGTTGTAGCTCTTGGTGAGGAAGTTTCCCAGGACACGGGTGGGATAACCACAGCGGATCTGATAGGCTGAGAGCCCGAAGTAGATGCACTTGACAAAATACCACATCTGAGCAACCGTGTTCTCACTGAAACGCCTGCAGGGGGAAGACAACAGAGACACTCTGTGAATAAAAGTGGATGAAGCGTGACATTTTTTCTTTCTTTTTTTAACCACAAATTCATAACACACAAAAAAACTATCTTCTGTTCTTCTATTCTGTTGGGGTTTACCAACAAACTAACTTGACTGTACATGAAAATAGGGCTAAACAAAATCTTACAGGCTTCTTAGAAGAACTCCATCTGTTTTTTTTCATTAATAATTAATTTAGCGATCATAATTTGTTAATTACTCAATTAGCCTAAGACATGGACAAATATAGACAAAATGTACGCCTGAAGTTCCCAGAGCAGGAGGTCTTCAAATGACTTGTTTTGTCTGACCAACAAAAAACCCCAAACCAAAAAAGTCATATAAAATTGTGAAAAGCAGCAAATCCTGACATGAGAGAAACTTTGGCCCGAAGGTTTTGTTTAATTGAAGATTTTCCTGATGACTGACTAATCGATTAATAAACTAATCCTTGCAGCTCCACAGAAAACGTGCATTATTTAAAACACATTTTGAACACGTTTCTCTTTATTTGATCAGTAACAGAGAGAAGAATGAAGCCATATTCCTGATCCGAGGCTCCTCTGTGATTTATCAGGGCAGTTGATGACTTCAGATTCAAAACTGAATGTGTCTCATGTGAGGTACGATTAAGCTCTTACTTCTTTGTGACTCCTGGCAGGATAAAGAACATCCAGAAGTGGATGCCAAAGACCAGGATGACCTGGAAGATGACTTTGCCCATAACAGACTTTCTGAGGTAGAGGGCCCGGTCCACCACCATGGTCCCAAACTGGATCAGGACCATGACCAAGAAGGGTCCCGGCACCTGATCCTCTGATAGAGACGAGGTGATGTCCGCCGCTGAGTGTTTCTACAGGAGGGAAGACGCACAGAATTCAGAATTCATATTGTCACGTAATGCAGAATAAACTTTGATATTTATCAAAAAAATTGTATTTCATCTAAAACTGAATAAACCTACACCAAACGCCCAGAAACCAAACACAATGATGATGAAGTCGACGGTATCAGCGAGGAACATCAGCACATAGACGTCGGTGACGGCGCTGTACTCTGGATGGATCAGGTTATAGAAGAACTGCCTCATGGGAAGGTAGAGCTCTAAGAACCTGTGAAGAACAGGATTTAATGTTATTGTGAGTACCGAAATGGGTGAAAAAGTCCCAGGTCAGTCCTGGATCAAGCATCAGTTTTATATATCACACCTCGTTTGCGTTACATGCCATTTGATTTCTTTTTTGGTGTTTGCATGTCCAGGTCTAATGTTGGACTTGCGCTACATTTATTTTTGGTTCTGTATTATATGTTGTGGCTATATGCACATGTAAATGTTATGTGCATGTTGTTTATTTCAGAATGAAATGAAAACCACCAGCCTTATTGTGGGAAAACTTAAATGCTTCAAGTATCATTTCTGTGTGTTTCACCGTTCTTGACGATATCTCAGAAACCACTTGTTCCAGTTGTTGTGATTCAGAACAAAACATGTTTTGATCGTCTGTTGCAGCATTTACACTGACTGGTCTGACAGGAATGCTGTAATTACTGGGCTAAAGTCAGACCTTTGAAAAGTTTTAGCTGGTATATGACTGATGTGATTTTCCATTGTGCATCTTCCAGGATTCATCCAGAATATTTGCTGACTAGAGTTCTGATCAGCGCCCTCATTAAGTTACACTGTTTCTTGTATGATCACATTTAAAAGTGCTGACCAGGAAGCAGCTGTGGGTGGAGACAAAACCCCCCAAAAACCACAGTGTTTGCTTCAACTTGTATGACCCCACCCCACCTCGCCTTACCGCTTTATGATGAAAGCTTTTCCTTTATACAGCTGCTCTCTTAGCTTCTCCATGATCATCTGTTTGCGGGTCTTCTGATGGACGCCGGCCTCGCTGCCGTCCTTGCGGCTGCTGTTGTGGGAAGCGGTGCTTCCTGTGGGGGCAATTTACATTTGCAGTTGTAAATGAACCGTGAGCAGGCAATGAGTCACTCACAGGCCCAGATCCACAAACAAAGACCTGCTCCAGGGGTCAAGAACAGAGACCAAGAGACATTGTTGTTTTGTGTGATTCAAGCCCAGAGAATTCTTTCTTCTTATTATTGTTCTGATTTTTATTGTTAGAAGAGAAGTCATGATGCAGTTTACAAAATTACACATCCCCTTCAGAGCTTTAGCTTTTTAAGTGTGTTAACTGTTCCCCAGTCAGCCTCATGTTCTGAACCAGTTGTCTTTTCATATCCATAAACCAGCGCCTGATAGTGGGAAACAGCAAACAGACACAGATCCTCACCTCTCTTTGACCTTGCAGAGGAGTGAAGAGAGCGATGGGAAACGTGCGAGCCTCCACTGGAGCTCTTGCGCCGCTGGTAGGTCTGCTGCTGGGGGAAGTGCACCTGGACGTGTCCCACGTCGACGGGGGCCCCAAAGTTTATGGACCTCAAGGTGTGCGTGGAGCCCCTCCCCTCGCTGACAAGAGACGATGTCGGTTCAGACTCCCTCTCGCTCTCCTCCCTGTCTCTGCCCTCGTCCTCGGACTCGCTCTGGCGAGGGGGCTCTTTCTTTTCTTTGGGGTCGTCCTCGTCCCACAGACCGTGGCACTGCAAATGAAAATAAGATTAACAATGCAGGGATTTGTAGAGAAGATGTCATATTATTATCATTATGTCCAAATGAACTGAGAGTACGGTGCAGGGAGAGCAGCTGCAGGAATCATTTTTTCTTACTGTTGCTTTGCTCTGTCTGTCTGTCAGTCAGCTGAACTGTAGTTTTTAGCAAACATGACTCAAACGTGAATACATGGTGCATGTGTTGGGCACTATTTTCAGCTGTGGTGTAAAATACAAGTGGTAACTTGGTGAGTTTACATCAGCAGGATTGACTCCAAATGTAACAGTGTGGCTCGTTGATGTGTTTTAACATTGACAAATCAGGCTGTTCCCATGTTGTGTGTTTTGCAGGCACCTTCAGAATGGATCTGTGGAAGAAGAGAGCCAGTAACTGGACCAGGTCGTAGTGGACGTAGCCGTCCTTCTTCTCCACGCCGATAATGTTGGGAGGGTGATATGGTTTGTTCTTATCGATCTTGTTCTGGTTGAAGGGGAAGAAGCCAAACTGGAAGAAGTACTTGATGACGATGGTGACCTGGAGGGAAAACCACATCAGTGTCAGCGCAGACTTTAGATCAAAATGAAGATTTACAGTAAAGCCTGAGAGAAATTGCTGTATAAATATTGATAATAATGAGTATGAGTTTACTGAAAAACTACAATGCAATTATCTCTGTGCATCAACTTGACACATCACTGAAATGAATCTGTGAACTTTCTAATGACTTAGACAGTACAATGATCTTTAAAAGCTATTTGTGCTTGTCCTGACCTTCTGGTATTCACTGAGGACAGCAGAAACAGTTTATTCCCAAATGAGACATCCACTATTTGACTCAGTGATGGACAAAATGACAACACCATCTTTGTATGACCATACCTCAGTGTAGACGATGGCAGTCATCCAGTAGCGCTTGCTGGGCCGGGGCACAGACAGCATAGCCCAGAGGAAGATGGTGATGGGAAGGACCAGGGTGGCGCAGGAGGCCGACACCATGTGATTGATGATGATGACCAGATAGCACACCATCTCTGAGTGGGCCACCAGCATGTTGTAGAGAGCGTAGCAGAGCTGCAGGATGAGAGGCTGGCTTTGGTAGAATTTATCCGACTGCTCCAGCTCCTCGTCGTAAAACATCCTGGACAGACGCAGAGAGACGAACTGATCAGCGTTTGATTGATATTCTGATTTCAAAATATGATGGCAACCATGATTTAATGGGCTTATGGGTTACTGAACAGGTCAATTGGGTACAGGCCCAGGGGCAGTTGGGGTCAATATCACAGGCATGACCCAACAAGACCACAGAAGCAATACAACTGACCAGGAGAGTCTCAAAATGACCACAAAGACACACAAAATCATCACAGGGAGACAATTATTAACCACAAAGGGACATAAAACACCATTGTAATTCCTGTGTGGTGTCCTACAGGCCTCAGATGGTTTTGGACTTACTTGTTGAGCAGCAGTTCGCTGGCGGTCAGCTCGGTGGTCATGGAGGGCAACATGATGTCTGACCTGCTGTCTGAGTGGCTATCAGAGGTCATGACCAGACGCCTCTTCCTCTCTGTGTCGCTCTCATCATCGCTGACTTCCAGGCGGTCGAAGCTGACTGCCTTGCTATAGCTGGGCGGCACATCGGCGTCAGACGTTTTGGAAGCATCTGTGTCCGGCGTGTAGAGCAGCCCGACTCGCCCCTCTGTCTGCAGGAAGTCCTGCTGTCCTCCTCCATCTTCACTCTCAGTGATAAAGTCTTTGTCCTGGACAGGAGGGGCACACTCTGCCTCCTCCAGTCTGAGGGAGGGGCCCTCATCTGGGCCAAAAGACTCCCAGGGAGCCTCTTCTCTTTCCTCTCTCTCCTGATCCCGTGCTACCTCAAATTTCTCCTCAAACCCCTCACGCTCCGACTCCTCCAGCCCCTTGCCACCCTCCTCCTCTTTCTCCCTGGGGTCCTGGTCACTCCAGGGCCCCTCGCTGTCGTCCAGCTGTTGGGATTCCCAGGGAACCTGCTTCCTGTCCTCCCCTTGGTCCTGTTCGTCCTCCACTTCTTCTATGGTCTCCGTGGTGCCCTGTCTGGAGTAGAGTGTGATGCACTGGGTCGCTTCACTGCAGGGGACAAAGACAAGGGGGTTGTGTCAATCTGCATTCAGGCATCTCTGTTCAGACGGAATTTTCTAAAATAAAAAACCAAAACTAGAGGTAATAGCAGATTACAATTATGCAATTATGCAGAATGAATAAAAATTTGATAAAGTATTTTCTCTCTTTTAAAGACTAAAGGAATATTACAGATATCGAGACTATATAGACATATACAAAAATCTAACACATAATAAATTCTTAAGAACACACTGAAGTTCAGTTGTAAACAGATGCTAGGAAGTGCTTATTAGTGTACAGTATTTGCCTAGTATAATTTCTCCAATTAAGACATATACATTATCACAGCTGGGTTTTTCTGTATTGTTGTTCATCATAAGTGTATAGCCTCAATCAATACTAATCAAACACAGGAATAAACACAATAAGCTAACAACTACATTACAGTGTTAAATATTCTGCTTAAAAATGCTGAATAGAGGGCATTAGAATAAATAATAATGCTTCCTGAAATATGAATGAAAAGACAAAAGAAGAAAGGTCATGTTTATGCTAACCCCAGACAACACAAGGCACATATCATTTCTTAAAAAATATCTCTTTGTTTCACTGGGTGAAAATCTTTTTGAAAATGAAAAAGGGACATGCATGTGTGTCTTCGTTTTTGACAGCATGTGATAAACAGGGTGATAAACAAGCCATGCAGTGATTCAGCTGAAGAGACACAAACACGAGTCAGCTCATGATATTATTTGTGTCAGTAATGCAGAGGCCAGGCACCTGGATATGAAGCTGCTGGCACTGTCCATTGATGAATTGGACATGTCCAGGCTGTACATCTTGCGCAGCTTGGGCCTGGCGCGCTCGCTGGTTTTAGGAATGCTCTCTGGCATTCCATCGAGGTCTTCCAGCGTGGACTGGCGGGAAAACAGCGTGGTGGCCTCAGTGAAGGCACTGAGAAGGCGGCGAGAGTGACAGATGGGGAACGACGAGATGGGATCGATGTTAGGTTACACAGACGGGGTTATTCCCCATCTTCTTAGTAATAAAAGCAACTTTAACGTTAAAAAGGAGCGGGGAAAAGATCTTCTTGGTTACCAGAGAGAAAATGGCATGCAGCAAAGGCTGAATCCAAATGTGCTGACTGAGCCATCATGGACTTTTGTCACCCATACAGTGACACCTTCCCTGTCTGTGAGGGCGCTGCACCGTGAGGGGATGAACTGCTTAGAATCCTCTTTTTTTCCACAGAGATGACCTGAAATCCCTGTTTTTCTCCGCGGTTCTACATTACTGATTCTGGCAGCTTATACTGGATATGTGCAGGCCATAACAGATCTGGTCCAAAAATTTTTTTTAAATCCTTTACATAAGCTACCAAACATAATATTATATCAACACTGCAACTTCCTCTGAGGATTTTTATACCACAGATGGACAAAAACAACTGTTGTCGGTAGTCTTGCAGATTACAGATCCAGGTTATTCACCCTATTTATATTCAGTATGTACAATGTAAACCCTTAGTGCAGCAATTAACTTATGCAACAAAAGTGAAAAAAAATCTCTACAGGTTCACAGGAAGTCCACTTGGGGCCCCATGTGGATTTGCACAGCTGAGACTTCCCAGGAATGTGTCCGTTAAATGCAAACATTTGGATTCAGCCAAAGAATGTGGATGAAATGGTTCATGTGATGACAACCACAAGATTTTGTTGAACAAGCTCGCTGCTGTCAGTGACCACTGTGTATACCTCAAAGGTTCAGTTCTCCCAATTGTGCAAAAAAACAAATTTTCTCACTTACGTTCAGATTTTATTAGAACAGAATTTTAGTTTTCTGACTAGGATTTTATTGACCCAACCCCAATTCAGTGGAGGTGAGTGGCATATTATTTGTGGTGCTCATGCACAGCAGCGTGTGAATTTAATGTGAGACAACCATGCTGCAGTGCAGACGGGCTATGTACCTGGACATGCTGTCTCTGGACGCTGTGGAGTCCTGGCTCTCCATGCGGTAGCCCTGTCGCCTCCTTTGGA
The DNA here is from genome assembly GCA_016785225.1 of Psettodes erumei. Classification (NCBI taxonomy): domain Eukaryota; kingdom Metazoa; phylum Chordata; class Actinopteri; order Pleuronectiformes; family Psettodidae; genus Psettodes; species Psettodes erumei. The sequence goes on from JAFBJZ010000616.1 coordinate 1,860,814, forward strand.
CTCTGCTGGAGCCGGAGGCCGACTCGTCCTCACTGAGCGGATCCACGCTGGCCTGCCTGGACATGTTGAGCCTCATGGCCTTCTGGTAGTAGACATGGATGCTCTCTCTTGAGGGCACGTTACCCTGGAAGCACGAGAGGAGTTCATTACCATGTGCTTCTCTACCTCAATTTGATGAAATGTAAAAAAGAACAGGACAATATTCATTTGACAAAACTCTATGGCCATGCTTGCATCTTTGTGATGCTCTACTTCCTGGTAGTGTCGCATGCAAAGTCAGCGGTTCCACCAAAGCTATCACAATAGAACTAAGTTTAAAACTGAGCTACTTTAATTCGTCAATAGTCAACATGGAGGACCGTGTACCTTTTTGACCTCTCGCGTCAGCATGCAGCGCTCTATACGCAGCACAGTGGAGATGTCGATGTATTCTCTGCACATGTCATTCATCCACTTGGTGAAGCTGTCCACTGTCGTCTGGAAGAGCACCCAGGTGAACTTGATGATGTTGAACACACGTTTGATGATGTTGTCTGAGGGAGGGCAAAGCACAGTCATGCACCTTTAATTTCTTTGGCTGCTCCAAAATGGTCAATCAATTCAATCAGATTATTTATGGTATGGTCAGGAAATCAGGCCAAATGATGCTGATTTAAAGATCGAACGTCAAAAGGGAAAATAAGTTTAATTTCCTCTGGATGGGGCACTTAGTTAATGGGGCTTTTAAAAAACTCACCTCTTATTAGGAGAAAAGCTCCTCCTCATGCTGCTAATGGGGCAGTGAAATTAAAAACAAACTTGTGTTCTTAGATTCTAAAATCCTAAAGCTGCTTCTTTCTTTATCCAAAGATGGAGTAAGACATATAAAACTAGTACACAACAGTAGATCTGTTAAATATGCATTTCACTTATGCTCATATCCCTGATTCAGCGTTCCCATTCCAGTTTATGGAGTGTTTTAAGACTCGGAAGGTGGAACTAAATGAGACAAAATTAATTCAACCTTTTTCAAGCTCTCATAAAACATTTTTTCTTGAGGAGAAACTGACCTGGACCACCGTTCTGCTTGCTCTCCTCTCCCTTTTCTTGCCCATCAGACAGCTCACTAACCTCTATGGCCACATGACCTGCTGATGTACAATACAGAAGAGTTTATTACCGTTTAAAGGACATGAAATTCCTGCACACTGTTGATGTGAAATTTTTCTTTGTCTCTTGAACTTGCTTACCATCTTTCTTGCTTTTCCTGTGTCGAACTCCCTTGGTGTATTTCTTCCAGAATTTGCGTTTCTCTCTGCTTCGTGCCCTCAGAGCAGCTTTGGGGTCTGTGATCCAGGCATGGTAAAGAAACTGGAGAGCAGAGGGCAGCAGGTTAGATTCAATAAAAAGGATGTGAAGTCGAGGAGTCCCTGATCCAAACCACTGAATGTAAGCGGTTTCTGTCTGAGCAGCACAACACAAGAAAAGGACAAAAACAAACAGGATACATTAAAACATTTCAGATTAAAGCTTGGCTTCATGCAAACAACTTCAAGCGAATCAGCCAGACAATAACAATATAAAAAAACAGCAAAGCTCAAAACATTTCCAGTCCAGATCAGATTTGATGATTTGTGTCACATCACCGACATTTATCGTACGGATTAGTTAACCGTGTGTTTAAGATCGGTTTATTTGAAGAAAAGCAGAACACCAAACATGAGCTGGAAAGTCAAACGTGATGTGGCGTCAGCTGTTACTGGAGCCGGCAGTCGACACAGAAAGCAAGCAGTGTTAGTTGTGGTGGTGAGTACCTTGCCTGCCTTGACTACATACTGCAGAATAGTTTTAGGCAGCTTAATGATAGACCTGGGCAGAGCCAGGACAGCAGACACAAACTTCCCAATAGCTCTCTACAGAGAGGAAACAGAGCGGCAGAGCGTTAGTGAGAAACATTTCATACTGTTAGAAACAGGATCACGTGCAGGTGAATATATCTGGTTCATTAATAAAAATAATCCATTACAAGTCACAATTCTAAAACTTACTCAAGAAAACTCAAGAATTACAAGTATTAACCCTTTGTGAGGATAAAATTTTAACCTGTATAACATTAGTAAGTACAATCATCAGAAACCAAAAAGTAACTAAATGCATGATATATACTTTTACTCCATTACATTTATGTGACAGCTGCTGATATGAGTTAATTTTCAGATTATAACTTAGCCAATCACCCACAACATTAAAGATGGTTATAATGTTGTGACTGATCAGTGTATGATAAACTCATAAAATACAACATACAAAAATCCAAATCAAGCAGTTTCTAACATTTTGGACTGAAGTCAGTGTCATGTCAGGGCCCATTGTCAAGTTTAAGATTTCTGAGCAGTTACACCAAAACGTCAGTCCCATCTAAGCTTTTCCCAGGGTTTCATCTGAATAATCTGTTTTCAGTTCACTGAGGTTAAATTATGCAATATTTCACAACTAAGAATATTACAAAAAAGTCTAAAAAAATATAGCTTTGTGTACAAGAACTTTTTTTTTCTTTCCTCTCCCATTAATCATCTCCCACCCACTCAGATTTATCCAGTGAGCCTTTGGACAGAGCCCAGGTTTGGAACAACTGGATTTAACTGTCTCCACCTCCTCCAGCTACATCAATAAAATGTTCTTTACACGCTAATGAAGCAGTACTAGAAGTATCAATACATCATTCACATCAGACATTTTACTATACTCTTACTTTTGATACTTTACATTTGACTAATAATTCTTTGGTACATAAGCAGGATTTTATACATACGAACTTGACATCAACAGAAATGCAAGTGAAAACTCCTTTCACCCTAAGTCACCTGAAATGCTGACTTCTTCGGGGGCTCCTCCTCTTTTTTCTCCTCCTCCTCCTCTTCCTCCTCACTGTCGGTTTCAAACAAGTAATAGTCTCCACTTCTAACCACTGAGGGGCAGAGGGCAAAGTGTTGTTACATTCAGTCAAAAAGCTGAACACATTCATCATTCTCACAGTGACAGTAATGTAAGGCACAGTGAGGGGTCCCTGCTGAAAGAAAGATGCAGGACGATGAAACCACACAAGTTTAAATTCTATTTTAACTCACTACATGTGAAACATTCAACTGGATCTACAGTAACTGATGATATAGACACAGGTTTAAACACATCAGAGCCAGGATGACAGGATGAAACAGAAGAAAGAGAAGACACAAAGCATCAAACATGTCAGCGTGACTAATATAACTATGACCACAAAGCGACAATGGAGAACTGTTTATTCCAGGGGGCAGAGTCGCCTTTAAGCCACTCGACAGAGCAAGTGACTCCAGTCTACAGTGGTTAATTGTCAGAAACATCGGGATAGACGAGGCTGACTTATGTCCTTGAGCAGAACCACGGTGGGCGGGAGGTGGGGGAGGATGCTGGGAAATGGAGATGAAACATCAAATGACAAAGAGATAAAAATGGAGAAATAATTTGAAAATGTTGTGTGGGGACGGAGCACGATATGAGACATGAGTTCAAACCAAACAGGCAACCCACTGTGTTGACAGAGAGATCCTGCTATTTTTGCATTCACCACACAGTGACCGTAAAGTTTTCCATGTCACATATCTGATCACTGGTTGCGCTTTGCAGTTTTATTCTCTCCTGGGTAACACCTGTTTGGTGATCATGTCTGCAGGCAAAGAATGAACAAACCCTTCGTCCTTTATTCCAGTACTGAGAATAAAGGCAAGTTGACTTCATGTCTTTGCGTGAAAATGTTTTTACAACATAGTGATTCTCTACTGTGGGCTCTTAAGGTCAGACCGAAGCTAAAGTTCATGTTTTAAACAACGTCAAGTAAGAACCTCCAGCCGTTAGTCATTTTCTCTTTCTTCATGGTCTCATTGTGCCTATTTAAGGAAACCCCACCGTGCACCGATACTGACACACCTTCATAGATCATCTTTAAACTGAAGTGCCTGTCCAACACAGTGTACAGTAACATGGCAGCTACAAGAAACAAGGGCCCTTAAATAGAGACAGAAAAGGACCAAAGTCTGGATGGAGAAAAGCTACTGTACGCTGGTGCCTTCAGAGCCCAGGGGCAGTATGGGAATCCTAAGCGTTCTGGTCAAGGACACAAGGGCCAATCAGAGTGGAGGAAGAGAAAAAAGGGGGTTGAGGGGTCAACCTACTGGACGCATGGTCAACCCACGGCCTCCACCACTGCTTTTTTTTGGTCTTGGCTTTCGTTCGCTGTGCTCCTAAAATTTCACAAATACATCAGTGCAACATTTCAGAAGAAAATCAGTCTTTTCTACAAACTTCAAGCCATATTTCTTCACTCTTTTAGCTCAAATACCAATGAAAAGACATTATCACACAACATGGTTGCATTCTTTTATTAATTAGTAGGAAATAAGCTCTCACCCACCTTCTCTCAGCTCTACCAGCCTTCATTTTAACCCTACACAAACTTATGACTCATAGTGACTGAACAGTAAGTGGCCCCGGCAGGCTTCGTCATACCGTCGTCATCGTCCTCGGGGTGGACGAGGGTCTGTCCGTCTCCAGACTCCTGCGCCATGCTCAGCATCCTCTCCTTGCCCCTCTTAAACTTTTGCTGCCTCACTTTAATGCGCTCCATCCTGATTAGATCAGAGAGACGGTGAAGAGACGCGAGCTATTGACGCAGAGGAACATCAACGGTGGCCTAACGGACCGATCGTGAACATCTCCAGACTTCATATGGAAATGGGTGCATGTTGTGCAACGGCAGAGTGCTCATTAGAGCGGATGAGTGGATGATATTATCAGAGCTCATGAGTAACTCCTGAGGTAACTGTAAGTAGTGGAAATAGATTGACTTTATGTAGCATGATATACTTAGAGTCGGCTTCCAGGAAATAATAAAGACTGAGTCAGTAGTTGCTTTTAATCCAGAACGATCAAGTTTTCTTATTTAATGACTAAATTAAACCTCATGAGACTCAATTTACAGTTTAGTAATTTTACAGTTTATAAAATTTATATTCTACACTCTTGTTCTTGTCCACAAATCCCATGAAATGACCTTAACCATTGCTGACAATACAAAAATGTAGAATAATGCCAACCTTATCCGTTAGTAAATATATACTGGAAAATATGAAGAAATTGATTAAACGTGTCTTCCCAAGGACGTAATCTCATAATTGTATGTTTTTTGGATGTGTTTTGGCCTTTTTGGGTTGATAATTGTTAAGTAGACAGACCTCTTCAGTGCTAATCCTGTAGTAGCTCTAAAATTAAACTCTGGTTAATTTAATTCAGAAGAGGAGAGGATTTTTTTTTGTTTTGAAGTTACGTGTATGTAAATGAATAGCTTTTAAAAGTAAACTGAAGTCTCGGGCAATAACTAATTAACAAATTTAAATTTCAAAACTTCTTCAGTATTGTAAACTTTGCACAAAAAAGGAAAAGCAGAGTATTATACAACACTGAGTCGGTGAAATAGTTAGACTCTCACTGTCTTTTCAGCTGCTCCACAGATTTGCGCTCCTCCTCCAGTCTGGCCCTCACCGCCTTCACTATAGTTGCCTGGAAAAGCTCAGCACCTCTGAAACATAAAGACACATTTCAGTAACCAATCACATACGTGCAGGTTTGAGTTTACTTTGCAATTCAATAACAAAAAAAAAAACCATTCTTGTACCAACATGGTTCCCAAACTTTTGGGAACCACAAAAAACGCTCACACACCACCAACAGGAACACTGATTTCATTTTTATTAAATTATTACTCTGACTTAACTGTTTATGAAACCAGACAATCTCTATTGAGACAACATTATCATAGCTTGATACACTTCACCAGCTTCTGTTCTCTTCTCTGTCAAAAGTCAGTCTGTCTTTTAACCCACATGTTGTTTTGCACTGTGAGTAGACTTGCGGTAACACAGCTTTTCAGTTTCCTTACAGTTCCCAAATGAAACATATTAAGAGACATTTCCCACTGATTTGTTTTTGAGTTACAGCGGGAAAAGCACAGATGGAACTAATAACATTAATGACTGCTGCACTCTGGAAATGACTCCAACATCATGCAACAACTGCAAAACCACTGTTTCTTTCTTTAGCTGCGTACCTGGATGCAAGGATCTGTGACGCCCTGATGTCAGCCACCACGTGCAGGAAGTAGTAGCTCATGAAGACTCGTCTCTGCAGCAGCAGGAAGGCGAAGCAGATGCTGTCCCAGATGATCCCGGCCTCGTTGCTCGGCAGCTCACAGCGCTGGTCAGCAGCTACAACAGACAATTTGATTTAGTATTAATCAAAGGACTTTTCACACCACAATAAATGAATTATTAGCTGGACTACAATGTTCTATAATGTCGTAAAAATCCTTTGCAGGTACAACAGGTCCTCTCTTTGAATGTGAGCAGCTGTGCAGGTGATGTGAAAATGTTATCTTCAAAGTGATGGCATTTTTTATTGAAATAGGCTCTAATGACACATGAAAGCTTGGAGATTCAAGAGTGTACTGTTTCACTGAGTATCGGGGCATCTTTTTTCTCCTCACTGCAAATTGGTTTCCCAGTGGGATTGAGATGAAGACTGCACTGAACTAAATTGGCCTAGAAGATGAAAAATAAACAAGGATGTGGGTTTTATATCCACTTCTTGAGAAATGCTCTTGGACACACAAACCGCCGCTGCAAATCAGGCTGCTGTGCATGGTTTGACGAGTAGCTGTAGCCAACATGGGGATTTATACTCCTAATACCAACGGCTGTATCTGATCACGTCCCGCCCAACTATTTCCAAAACAAATACATAAAAGTGACACCTCTACGGTGCTGAGTTCACTCACGCAGATGGTCCTGTTTGGGGGTGCCGTACTCTTTAATGGTGCAGGCAAGACTGAGTAACTGGATTAACCAGCACTGCTTCTCCATAAGAGAGTTGATGTAGCCACAAGCCAGGATCTATGGATGCAGCAAAAAGAAAAGAATCCTTCATTGTATCCTGGAATAAATTATTTCATTTTATAGATCATCAATTTTTTTTATTTTATATTTTAAATCTATTATATTATATACTAAAATAAACCAAAACTCAAGCACTCAAGCTAATTGATTAAAAACAATTATATAATGAAGCATAGATTATGAATTGTCTTTGATTTAATATAACATACAGGCAGTGTGCATCTTAAAACAGTGAGATTTTAGGGGTTAATTATTTTTTCTTCCTCAGTATGTACATTCACGCAGACAGATGTTGTTTTATCATGTGGTCCATCAACTTATCCTCATAAACACTTTGAGAGAGACTCACAGACAAAATGTTCTTCATGGTGATCACAAAGATGTTGTAGGCAATCAGAAAGTCCCAGTAGTGCAGGATCTTTTTGATTGGCTTCAACAGCAGCTCGCCACCGAAGAGCAGGAAATAGAAGCAGGCAACCAGGTATCCCATGCAGAAGACGCTGATGCGCGTGGTTCCCGTGATGAATATGATGGTGAGGACAAACCAGAACAGGTAACTGAACATGATGACCTTCAACATGTCCAGGTAGGACCTGCGGGAGAGAAGAGAGGTGTACCTTACTGTAAATTCCTGTGGCCAGCATGGTATCCAATCGATTGATACTACAATATACAGCTTCTGAATTGGTTGCTTTTCAACCATCTCTCTTGGTGTTAATCAGCAGAAAAAAGACCCTGTTGTTTTTGCTGCACATATAATCTGCACATCAATCACACTTAGTGTCTTGGAACTAAGGGTTTAATCAATGACTGAGAACCAGAGCTAAAACCTGACTCCTGTCACTCAGCACAGGTACTTCCTGTCCTGTGCGTGTCTGACATGCTGAAAACCTGCGTATGGATCCTGTGTTATTATGTGAGAGACCATTAAGGGTGACGTGTGCAGTGAAAAACATAGGAAGCAGCGTGCATTCATTTAATGGACCTGGGGAAAACACGGGGACCACAACAGCAGCTACACTGTTTAGGAAGCAGCTCTGATGAAGTGGGTTTGGATCGGACGTCAGCGTTGATGGGCCGGAATAGCTGAGTGAGTGTCCTTCTTCATCAGGGGGGAGAAAATACCTTTTCCATACATAAAAGCTATTTATTGAGTTAGAGTACAGGGCAAAAGCGTCTGAGTCGTGGAGTGACGGACAGAGTGTTTCTGTGGATTATGGATTTCTCCCCCCCGCCCCGTATCCGTAATTGGATCCTGGAGGGAAACGATGGAATAAGTGCAGAGCTGCTGTGGCGTGGACAGACGGGCTTCATGGCTCTCTTTCTCTCTGCCAGGGCTTGTTGATGGACACAGAGTGCGTTAATAAAAGACTTGTCCACTTTGCGCATCAAAACAGTGGAATGCGAAGAGCACATAATCAATGACTGTGGACAGGTCAGGATGCTCTCGCCATCTTTCTAACGTGCTCTTCGGTTCCCTGCCTCTCCAACCTCTCTGTTCACTCGGTTTCAATGTGCAAAGTCAGGCTCCAGCTCTGGATTCAACCACTGGACCACGGCCAGATTTCTGAATTATGTATACAGTGGATACTCAATAACATCTCTCACTGAGCTACTGAGCTTCTGAGCAACTGGCATCTGTCCGTTTTTTCTTCACTCTATTTATCTAGGATAAGGGAATTGCTGAGCGAATATGTTCTTATTCAGCACCACCCCACTTAAGATTTCTACAGTTACACATTTAGCAGCCAAGGACAACAACAGCTTTCTACTGAGCTGGCCTCTCAGCAGCTCCGCCGGACAGACTGAAGTGTGTCACTCTGAGGGACCTCAGCGGGCGGAACTGTGAAGAATGACACCGCTTGTGAATTTACTCAACCAGCTGGTTTGCTTACTGCCCCTTATCTGCTGTACACATCAGCTGTTCACCCTGAGGTCAGATACAAATCAACACCACCATATACACAAGCATAACAGCAGTTCTACAACTCAACAAATTCCAGTGACAATATATACGTACGATATATATACAATTTTTTAAAAAATGCACAAAAGGTAGATACTCTAAGATGAGAAGACAGTGTGAGTAAAGAAATTTGTCAAAACTACAGATGTTATTATAATGACCAAGAGTAAAATACAAATTTTTAAAATTAGGGATTTACTTTTTCTGAATTCTCTTTTCAGAAAATGTTTTTAGAAAAATTTTTGAAACTACCAACCATTTTTTATGTTGTTTGACACAATATTTTACTGACTTTGTCATAGATTTTGGTGACATAATAATAATTATAAATCTATTATACATATGTATTTATGTGTGTTTATATATATTTGTAAATAAAAAGAGAGGCTTCCTTGCATTGGTCTTGAAGCGTTAATACTGTCAATCAATACAAGAAGTGTGAGGTGACTGAAACCCACAGACCACAGGTTACCAGCCTGCTTCCCTGCAACCTTCTGGCCCTCTGTGTTTAAAGCTCTGTGTGATTAGTGAGGCAACAGTGGCAACTTCATTTCACTACATTTATCTCACCTCCAGAAAACCAAACTGATGAGGTTATGAGATGTATGGAGCACATACTGTATCCATGATGTCTTACAACAAGAATCATTGTCCAAAATAGAAACAGCAGATCATGGAACTGTCTCTAAACATTATAAGTAGAAATACACATTAGAAGTTTGTATTAGCTTCTATATATCAAGAGCAGTTGGAAGTTTTATAAAATGATATATGAATTTTGCATTTTTTACCATTTTTGCACCAAGGCAGATTCAATTCAGTATCACTTAAGGTGATATTTTACTCACACACCTTCAGGCTTAATTCTGATTCTGAGAATTCTAAGAAGCGTGAATGGTTTGGATCAGTTTGTTCTGAATACATTTCAGATTTCACCTTATTTTAAGCGTCATTAAGCATCAATTAAACACTGTGCTCCATGTTAATGCTACAGTCAAGCGCCAGTGGCACCAAAATCATGTTGACAGTTTCAACTGAATCTAATGCAAAATCAAATTTAAGTGCTGGAACACAAGCATGGGATTCACTGCAATATACTGTATCCACGCAGCCCTGACAGAGTGTAAGCTGTTGCACCTGCAGTGGATGAAGTCGGGGACGGGGTTGTGGACGCTGAAGGAGGCGGCGTCCAGGTCTCTGCAGATCTCCACGTTGTCTCCAGCCATGAGGCGGACCGCCGCCTTGTTCTCATCATCAAACACCTGCCTCTGGAGAGAGGCACACAGCAGCAACATGAAGTCATCTGGAAAGGATGAGGAGAGGAGAGATTGATCATTTCTAATTCTTATATCAGAATACATTCATCCATATGTATTATTCAAAAACAGCACTATATCTTCAGAATGAATCCGCACGTTCCTCCCTACTTGTGGGGACAACTCAAATATAATTATATGTTGTGTACATACACTATGTACTCATCTACTGTACTTTATTTGTTATTTCCATTTCATCCTTCTTTATATTCTACTCCACTACAATTTTGAGGCAAATTCTCTCCTCTGTTTTACCCCACTAGATTTAATGGGCAGCTTTAGTTGCTACTTTAAAGATCCAGCTTTTACAATCAAAAATGTGATGAGCTCATAAAATATGATGCTTTGTTGCAGATTAAATTACCCAGCAGTGTGTAAAGAGGTTAAAATTTAATCCATCTTGACCAAATAAAACTGTAAAATGCTTCTTACACAATGATGCATCAGTTATAATAACGCAATAATATGATTATAATAATAACAGTTTAAAATCTACCTGATGTCTGAATAATTTTTATACTTTGTGCACTTTACTAAACATATGTACTTTTATTTGACTGTTATTTTCGACTTTCACTTGTAATGGAGTATTTTTAAACTGCAGCAGTATGTGACTACTTCCTCCACCACTGGCTGTGGCCATGTTTACATTCCCTTAGATTAATCTTCCATTTAACTGTGAAACCTACAGATGAGGAACAGTGGATCGGGTTTGGTGCGGAAATCTGGAATGTAGAGCCACTTGACCACGTTGGAGTCTGTAGAGGAGCTGGGAAATCTCCAGGGGTAGTCTGAAATGAAAATACACACCATTATCCTCAGACATAAACAACATAAAAATGTTAGGTTCATTTGTGGAGTGCTTTAAAGGGACGGGACTGGTAATAAGAGCTTTGATATGAAGGAAGAAGGAAAATGAACAAAAGATTTTATTTGATGCTCTGTTCTCTTTATGTATTTTTTTTTTGGACTAAGATGATGAAGTTTTACAAAGATATGCATTTTGATTCTACTCGAATATCATCTTTTCAGCTCAATTTAAAACAACAGACATTTTCAGCTGAGTTGTCAGTCATGTTAGAGCAAAATGAAAAGCTGATTGACGGACTGTTAGGAGAAGCATTCTTTACTAGATGACTACGCTATTGGCTGAATAAATAATTGCTGGATTAACTGGTAAATATTAACTGGGGCATGAATATCATTTTCCTGTAACTATCTGGTTATTGAGAGGACGACCACTAACCTTTACAGGCTGCCGGTGGGATCCCGATGCAGACAAAGTACTGGACGGTAAGCATGCAGGCCAGGAAGCAGCAGTACTTGGGCCAGATCTCGGCGATGGCTTTCCGCCTTCGTCTGTACATGACGGCTATCAAAGCAAAGGCATGAAGCATGGCGTAGAAGTCCATACGCTGCCCGATGACATTGACCCCAAGCAGCAGGCACGTCTGAGGGGAAAAACGAGATGAATTAAGGCATCAAGCGATGGAATAGTTTTCAAATAAATCATGTACATTTGTCTCTTTCTCAGCCGCCCCTACCTCAAGTCCAAACTTGTAGAAGAAGTAGTTGATGAAGTATTTAATGAAGCTGATGATGCCAAAGTCAAGATGCTGCCTCGTGATATCATGGAAGATGATGCGGGCGGCGGGAGGCGACAGCTTGTTCCTTAGCCTGAAGTATTCCTGATGACGGTAGATTGTCACCTCGAACGCCAGGAGAGCCAACATCAAGAGGTTGTTCTGCACAAATGGTGACAGACAGCTGTAACACATTTACTCCTTTTTGTTTGACAACGTTCATACCTTTATTTGTCACATACACATTCACTGACACTGCAGTATGATGAAGCGCTTGACAAAGACATTTTAAGTACGTAAATAAACAGTGGCTATAGAACACAGGATATGAAATGCTGTACAATTTGAGACATGATGATAAATACTAAAAAAATATAAAGGTATGTGTAAAATGTGATGAAATATATACACCCATAGTGCAGTGTCCAGTTCAATAATTATGCTTTGATACATTAAGGAAGTTGAAAGACAATAAAGAATTAATATTAATTTATTTCAGTTATTTTATCAAATATAAGCACATGACAATTTCTTATTTTAGATTTTTTTTAAAAACATTGATGCTGTTGATGTTTCCTAGATTTAATGAAAATGCCTCTCGGTCATACCTCTTGTGATGGAAAGTTGTTTTATTTTTTTTACATTAAACCCTGAAGCTCAGTTTGAACACAGTGTGTTTGGACTTTCTCTTATTAACATAACTTCACAGCCCCTTCTGATGAACAAAACACACATTTTTATTTCTGAATTTTAATCTCCATGATTGCGATTGAATCTGTTTTTCCCCTGCTGTAATTACTTCCTCTGTGCAAACTGAGCCACGGAGTGTTTCTGCTGCTCACCCTGAGATAGCCCAGCAGGTCATCAGACTTCCTCAAGCCGACCCAGTTGGCTGGATCCACAGGTCCCTTATACAGCAGAGAATTCAGCATATCAGTCTTCTCGTCGTTGGAGTAGCTCTCTGGCTGTGGATGGATATAAGAATAGAAGTTGAAGATAGGACTCTTTTTTTGAAAAATTGTACCAACTAATTATGATTAAAGATTAAAAAAGGCACAGTTTGTGCAGTGGATTGTGAAACATTTACTGATTCTATTCACCATAGAGCAGTTCTTGGAGTACGATGGGGGGTCTATGGACTTCAGCTGGTACAACATTTTACATACGATGATGACACACGTCCACACAGTACAAACACTGGAAGCAAGGGGTCGATACTGGCTGTATGGCAGCGCGAAGGCCCAGGATGCCAGGAACACATAGTTGAACAAAGACACCTGCACAGGACACAATAAAGGTGGTGTGGACAACAAAAACAACTCACACAAATGCTTTTTCCACTGACATTAGCATTGTGCATTAACATTGTCATCCTGGTCCTCCTCCTACTACTACTACTAGTAATAAGAATTTTTTATTGTGAAACTTTTTTTAAGTGCACAATGAAAAATGAAAAAGGTGATAAACAACACAAGGTAAATCAAAAACTTAAAAATGCATACACAAAACTGGAGACAGAGATCTATGAATAAAAGATCATTACATGAAACACATTTAAGTCAAACTCAGTCTGAGGAGCTTAACCAGGATAAAGAACTCAATCACAACATTTCAAACTCAAAGACTCCTGATGGCAGGAAAAAACTCAAAGTAAGGCTTTTTTGTTGTTTTCCATCCAGTATTGCTATTAAAATACAACTTTCTCCTTTTCATGGAAGATAGTATCAACACTGGATGTTGCTGTCTGCAGCTGTCTGCTGTATTTATTGTACATGTTGAAACATTTACACCAGGGTCAGAGTTAGGGTTAGTTCTTAAATTGTGTAGCACAGTGAACCACACAGTGAAAACCACAGATCTTTGATAAAATCCCCTTGGTGAAGTGAGGGTTTCTGGCACAACTTCTTGTACTTGCAAGGTGCTTGGAGAAGGAAAAGCTCTCTTAAAGAGTCAAGCTTCAACAACACATTTTAAACACATAAAAAATACATTTCACTTACTGGGGAAACATAAATTTCTAGCATGTGTAGACAAAAAAAATGTTACAAGGGGACTAATTTGTTTTGTGGAGATTGATTTGAAAAATGTTGAACATGCACTTGGATTCTTTTGTGTCTGGGCCTAGTCTAGTACAGACACTAACAGAAATAAGCAATTTCTCTTGCAAATGGCTGCCTCTGCAGTATTCATTGATGAGATTTATTATATTATATTGTTTAGAATGTAAACTCAGATTCAGGGCAAGCAAATGAGAACAGGGACATCTGGTGTCACATATGACTGAGCTCAGTCACATTCCTGTCGTACCTCTTTGACAGAGACCAGAACAATGTAGCAGGACACGATCTTGATGATGTGAATCTCCAGCAGCCACCAGATGAACAGCTGCAGCTTGTGGAAATACTCCAGGAACTTGAGGAAGAGCACAGTCAGACGGTCGACCACCAGGTGCCACTTATTCTTCAGGTCTGAGCAAGAAGAGAGACAAGTCAGTCAGTGAGGCCAGCATCCGCCTGCAATAAAGGCGTGTTCATCCACGCTTGAAAATAGTCCACAACAAATACAGCATTTAGTGTTTACGTTGTGACTGGTCAGATTTTTATTCATGTAACACAAAATGAGCAAAATAATTCTAATAATAAATTCTCACTGAGAGCTGAAACAATTTGTTCATCAATCAAAACAAAAAGACAAGAAGCATAATTTTTAATGCAAAACCAGTTCAAATGTGATTATTATTCTAGTTCTGTTTTTCCTCTAAGATAGTTTACTGGATACTTTTGAGTTTTATAATATTGGTCCAAAAAAAAAACACAGACCAGATAAATGATTTTTCCAATAATTACTATGTGGATAAATCATGTGATGCATCTACACTTTAGAAACGTTATGTACATGGATGTTAAATCCAACCAGCATTCTGTCTTTACTGTGTGTTACAGGGTTCAAATGAAAGTGACGTGTATTACAACCTGTATTTCACTGAAGAATGGAGAAATTACAATACTGCGTGTATAATATTTTAAACTCAGGTGTAACTGAGGTCACTATAACAGCCAAACCTGTGTGTTGTACTCTGATGATGATGTGAAGGATTTGTTTTTGGCATTTAGCGCAAGATGAAGTATGTTAACGATGGAAACACACCTGAAATCTGTATTAACAAGCAAATTCCAAACTGCTGCTTTAATTACCTGAGAGTGACGACTTAATATTTGCTTTTACACTCTCACAAAGGATATAAAAACACGAGGCACAGTTTGGTTGTGGGTGTAGGTTAAGGAGGATATGAGATAACAAAAGGCATATTATCTTGGCTTTTAATAGAGGCCTCATTGTTTGGATAAGAAACTCTGAGGGAGCGCATATAGCTCGTATAGCCTGCAGCTCATTATATAGTGAAAGGGCCCTGCAGGGTAATGTTTTATCACCTATTTTATTTTCTGTGTATATAAACACCATTTTAATTTAAGACCTGTGTGACTGTCTGTGTAAATATGCTAATGGTGCAGCTTTAGTGGGCGTTAGTGGGGAGATGAAGTGGGTGAAAGTGACCGCTTGAGCTACGCGCTCGTGTCAGAACAGAAAACTGAACATAAATCTCACTGAAGCCAAAAATCTGCAATACAACAGACTTTTACAACTTTTGCTTGAGATGATTAATGGCTGGCTGGTGGGAGCGCAGGCGGCAGATACTTGGAGCAGCAGGCCTGAGCGTCTTTGAGGCAGCCTCGGACTATATAGGTTGTATACGACATATGTCTTCTGAGCAGACTGAGTAGAGAAGAGGAGTGCACATGACTGGGAGAGCTCTGTCCTTACACAACAGTGCACGTGAGTCTCAGCTGCGCACACAGGGACAGGGGGGTGAGACAAAACGGCCAGCAGCGTGAGAAGCTATACACTACACGCTAATGAAACCAATGGGGGGGCCTTGATGATGCATTTACAGCAGGTATAAAGAGAAACGCGCATTGTTCAAAACAACAGCGTGGTGGGAAAAGTATTAGGTTCATTTAGCGAAAGCAAATGCATTAGTATTATCAGCACATGTTCTAGTAGGAGTATCAGAAGTAAAAATAGTCAGCATTTACCCCTGTGAGTGATACAGTATCAATGATCTGGATTATAATAAATTACTGATACATTAATGTACTATATTCAAGAACTATTTTGATGCAATAGCTCAGGTGGAACTAATGAATGAATTGAATGATTTTATTTACTATTATATATTATTAGGTAGTACACCTGTAACAATGTATGATAGGTTATATTGTGTGTTGACAAATTAATGTTGTGAAGTAAAAATGACAATATCTGTCTCTGAGAAGTGGAAAAGAAGCATAATTACAAAAAACGGAAAGATGTTCCAAAGATACGTTCCAACACGGAGAACGACACTGAGGTGTTTTGATAAATATGCAGAATATGCTATTGGTGAAAAGCAGAAAGAAACAAGAGCAGCAAAGCTACGAGTACCACAAAAACATATTGATGAAGACAGTGCACAAGTGCCGCTTTTGTTCTGGCAGACTGACTGCGTTTGCCATCTGCTTCTTCGTCCAGATGAGCGTCTGAGTTCGGTGTGAACGGGACCAGTGCAGGGGAGGAGAGTGGGACCTGCAAGTTGACTAGGATCGCTGCATACTATAGCATTGCATGCATTTATTTGCTGGAACGAAGAGCATTTAGTTGTCTGCTTCCCCGAATTATAGATGTGTGACATGGAAGTAGATTTTGAAAGATGGTCAGACTGATTGACAGAACAGCAAAAGCTCCTTAGGTGTCTCATACTCTTCTTCTGCTGCTGCATTTTTGTTTGATATCATCATGTTAAAATCTTTGGATTTTGAACCATTTCTGACATATTATAGACCAAATGATCAATAGATTAATCAGTGGAATACTTAACATTAATAATGAACATGATTGTTAGTGAGTCACTGCATGGTCAGCTGCTCAGTACCTGAGCTCTGCTCCGTGCTGGGCTCTGGCTCCGTCCCCGCACTGCAGTGGTGGCTCTCCTCCATGCTGGACTGCCGCGGGTCGGAGAAGCTCCTGGGCTTCTCGCCAGCCACGTAAGGGTCATCCATCACCACCACCAGGGCCTGCTTCTTCTCCTTCTCCGTGCCCCACTCGCCCTGCTCCTCCCGCTCCTCCTGCAACTCCTCCTCCTTCTCCTCCTCCCTGGCCAGCACTGCGTCCACGGAGCTGGCACTGAGCATGGTGAGGTCTGCCAGGCTGCCGTCCGGGTGTACAAGTCTGAGGACGTGTAAGAAGAGAATTACACACAAAGAAACACGCATGCAGACTCACACATGCACAAGTGTGTTTCTATACTTGTGAGGACTTTCAGTTGTTTTATCCACTTATTTCCTTTAGGGTTATTTAGGTATGTAAATTTCACCAAAGGCCCGTTTGGTTCTGAGGCTTTTGATCCTATCACACAATGTAGATGTGAAGGCAGAGAAGAGAATGAACTATCATCATTAAACATCTTCATCTTCTTCGGTCTGAACCTAAATCCAAACCTCGCCACAGGAATTTTAAGAACCAGAGCATTTGTCTAACAATCCTAACATCTTTTCTGAAGGCATTCTGTCCTCACAAGTATATAAAAAAACAATGCACACGTATACACATGGTCCAGGTGATTCTCAAAAGGCTCTGATGCAAACATTGGGATGGAAATTGTCAGCTCCATGTTCCCTAACTGCAGAGCAGCGTTTCGTCAGGCATTGTAAACGAGAAGCAGTGCACATTCCTTCTCTACAACAATCTATGTTGGCTTTTTGTTTTTTGGTGTTTGTGTTTTTTTGTTTGCAGCAGAAAAAATGGTAATAGCAGAAGGGAGGCATTTAATCCTTTTTTTCAGGCAATGGAGCAAGGTCAAAGGTCAGGTTTGGCTTGCACGAACCGGCTGCACATCAAGGCACGCATTTCATTACCCAGTGGTCACACTTACTTGCTCTGTTGAGTGGGAATTTTTTGCTTGATGCTGCTCAGAACAATAAAGTTACACAGAAGTCAAGGTGAACAGTGTGAAGAAAAACCAACACTCAGAATCCTTTAAAAATATATTCCTATTAAAATGCATGAAAACTGGCCAAGAGACTCCTTTGGTTTCGGGGAGACAAGCTTTTTAGGGAAGGGGGGATTTCTGGGGGGGTGTTTGGTGCACAGAGGGGGTGTGGATCAAGGTTCTCACAGGGAAAAGTAATTTTTGCAGACTCAAACATGCTTTAAAGGGAAGTTGTTTATCACAAAGGCTGGACAGTTTATGAAAGTACTGGAGCTAACTAAAGGGGTTTTACTGAGGACAGGGCTGGGCTGGATTTGGAGGGAGGGGTGAAATCCAGAAATTTAACAGACGCAAGGAGGCAAAATAAGTCATTGTAATGTTGAAACAGCAGGAATTAAAATTTTGAACATCATCCAGAAGATCATGAATGTACCAAAGGGGAAACCATCGGTGTGGGGGGAGGGGGAGGAGTGTAGGACGAGGAAGTTCAGACCCCAAGGTGAACTGGGATGTTGACGGATGCCACAGAAAGCGAGCAGATACGCACCTATTCATGATCAGATAGACACGCCCATTGACTTTAGCATGGCTGTGAGAGAATGGTGGCAGAGGAGAGACGGCAGCGGGTCACACAGAGAGAGGGGAGCAGAGCAGAGACGGGCCGAGTGTGCGGCAGTGGAAAATCCACGACAGCGGGACATTAACGTGAAACGCACCGCAGACTGCGAGGACGTGAACGTCGCAACTCGGGAGTCGGCAGAGCCCACCATGACTAACGCACGATGAGACCAGAGGTTCACGGTGTGTGGTGAAACGAGATGAAGGTTTTAACTCACGCTCAACATGCAAACACTGATCCTGAGTAATGTAATATAATACTACTGTGGGAATCACGTTATTTTGATGTCGCCCTAGTTTGAGAACATATATTCAAATGCAACTTTTCATTGTGTTGTCGGGGATTAGAGATTCATCCAAACAAGAGACTTTGGTTTTTGATCTGTGACACCTGCTGCCGTTTTGATGGTTTTTAATATTGTCTCAAATGTTAATACACAAGGAGCAGAAACTGGAGCTAACCGTAATGATCTGATCATGTCCTCATGTTGGTCTCATGGAAGGCTGAATCAGCTGTAAACATGTTGTTAGGCCCAATAACTGACCTGACTATACATGAGAGTTTCATTTTTTCCTCAAACACCCAGTTGATATGTAGGCAGTTGCCTGATTTCCCGGCTGGCGATCTACCTTTGGTCTGATGTACTGCATAACAGCAGAACACAGTTCATTGCACTAAAATATCTTATTATTTTTTATCATTTGCCAACAATTTAAATTATATGTCCGAGCTCTAGGTGCTGATATTTTGTTCATTTTTGTAGTGATTTGAAGAACAAATGTGGAAAAAATTAATTAACCATTTGATAAATTGTAATCGCTCGTGGACATGATCATTAGTAGCAGTCTTGGAACATTTGCATGATTCACTTATGGAGCACAAGGTCACTGATGAGTCAAGTTCCCTTTTCACAGGATTTGAAACACCCAAGGCAAATCTCTGCTGAGGAAGTAGAAAGATGACTGTAGTTGTTGGGACTTTTGACTATTGTTGGGGCTTTGCAGTTTGTATTTTTAGTCATTTAACTTTTGAACAAAGAAATTAACTTTTGTGTCTCACAAGATGTGTCTCACCTGTAGATCGTGCTCTCCTCTTTGGCCACAACAGCCTGGAGGTCAGTGAGCTGCAGGAAGCGGTCGTGGAAGTAGTGCAGGTGGAGGATACACACCAGCAAGAAGGAGGTGGGAATGAAAATCCTGGTAAACAGCATGGCCAGACTGAACTGCTCCAGACCCAGGTCCTTCAAGCTGCACAGATGGACCAATGACGTGAAGGTTTAGTTTGAATGAAAACTGTTTTGCTTTGCTTTAATCATGTAGAGCGTCTGTGCTCTTCTCTGTTAAAAATGCACATTAAAGACATTGTTAAAAAGCCAATAAAGCAAATATTGAAACTGTTTGTCAGGTCAAACATAGAGAGTTTCATTTGGGAGGTCTGAAGTATTATCCAAAAACTATGTGTTGGATCATCCGTCAGTATTTAAAACCCACTACACAAACACACACATATTTCCATGATCTAAAATACAAGTGTGCCTGTCACGTAGGCAGTGTTTGGAATAAAGACGAGCTCAACAAGTTCAAATTAGAGAGAACATTTAAGAGAAAATAGATGTTTTGATGTCTACATTACTGGAAAGATTCAAATCCAGTTCTCCGTGCTGTCTGTCTGAAGTGGGTGACCTGTTTCTCTGTGAAACTCACCCCTGCTGGTCCATGCCCAGCATTCTGGACCAGAACTTCACCATGCCTTCAAACTGGAAAGTGTAGACCAAGGTGAGGACAAGCATGGTGTACATCACCACTGACATCCAGAAGTACTTTAGGATCCTTCGCCACCACTCGTAATGCACCTAGACAAAAACAGTAATCATAATAAGTGTTTTACAGAGGCTGTGAATTATCTGATGTTTACAGCTATAATGCATTGAATTAAGCACAAAGGACATCTGGATTTAAGGTGACTGCTCTGTTTTACTGTGGTGGGGTTATAAAACAGTCAAAAATACACTGTGGATTATGGGCTTGCTGTACACAAACTTTATGACACTTGTAAAATTGTCAGCACCTTCTTTTGATGGGAAATTGAATTTGGAAACTCAACAGCGTCCATCCATATGCCAAATTTGGAATAAAGCGACCATAACATTTAGAAAACAGACTTATTTTAACGGGTGACAATACATTAACGAATCAACTTAACTTAGTTTCAAAAGACCTCATAAACAACAATGACAACATTTTATTTTATTTCATTTTGTAAAGATTCAAAATATTCCCTGGTAAATGTGTCTTTCTGAATTGCATAGAAGTCTGTACTGTATATTTTGAAGCCTTTAAAGATTTGACACAAAAGTGCAGCCATTTAACGCTGCATGTAACTCAGCGCATGTGTGTGCTCACATACACTTTGGTTACCTGATAGAGGGCACACAGGAGAGGAACATCATCATGTAGATGATCTTGTACATGACGATGGTTCCCTCGAAGCTGACAAAGAAGAACATCCCCCCGCAGATGTAGATCCAGTATTTGACCAGCAGCGCCATGACCATGTTGCCCAGAACCTGCATGATGTCCTGCTCCCCTCCCTCCTCAGAGTCCTCCTCCTCTATAAAACACAGCGGCGAATCAGCCAAACTCATGGAACGGACTAAAAGTGGGTCGCTGACTATCACTTCATTTTAATGGTACGGTAATGTACAGTAAATCATGTTACATATTAGAACTGCAACAATCAGCTGATTAATCAATTGCTTCATTAAAAGTAGATTAATTGCCTATTAAATATTTTCTTTTTCAGAACAAAAATACTAACAAATTGATGGTTCCTTCTTCTCAAATTTAACAATTTGCTGCATTAGCTTGTCTTACATTATAGTCAACTGACTTTACTGATCTTTGGCCCTTGTGACGTGGCTCATCTGCATGACAGCCTTTCCTCCCATACTGTTAAACTAAACTAATGATGAACAAAGCCAGGTAAAGCTGAAGGCTTCCAAAGAAAGGCAAGGAGCCGCCATTAACAAAGTCACCAGCAAATCTAATCATTTTAGCTGCCGCGTTATATGTCAGTTCAGATACCTGCAAATAATAGTTGTAGCTGGTGGAGTAAATACATTTACATTAAAAAATGAAATGATGCTAGCAGCTGGTGGTAACTCCCAAAATAATTTCTAATGTAGTTATATTGTAAATGTAATTATATTCCATGGTATCTTTACTATAATCTAAATCAACTAAGAGCCCAGGGCTTACCCTTCTTATCCTGATCCTCCACATGAACGTCTGAGAGGCCGGCGCTGTCTTCCTTTTGTTTCTCCCATCTCTCTGTAAGCATTTGTCGCAGCAGCAGCCAGAAGCTCAGCAGACACAGCACCTACACATAATAAATAAAAAGTTTGGACACGCAGATGACCAGCGGGAAAGGAAAACTTGAACCAGCAGATCACTTGCATTTACTTAAACATGCGAGGAGCACAATACAGGTGGTCAAAACAACATGAGAAGATACTACAGTAAAGACAGTAAATCAGAATGAAGTTTCTAAACTTTAAAACTAAACATTTAGTCACATGTTGCATTCATGTGGGACTTAAAATAAACTTTTTAAAATACAGTTTGACCCAGGACTGATATTGCATCTCCACTTTCTGAAGGGGAGAACATGTGCTCTGTTAATTAAAACAGAAGTATGGGTAATTAGAAAATGGGGAAGGGAAAGGCCACTTCAGGTCCGTGGTTACCTGCTGATGTATAAAATGTCACTCAAAGTGAGGTCAGATTCAGTAGCTTCCAATCTGAATTTCCAAATATCCAAATATGTCAAAATATGACAAACCTGACCTTCTCCCTCAGGAGTACGTGGTGCGACTGCCATCTCTTACTTGATGAACTGACAGACACAGTTTGACAGTCTCATTTAGTCAGATGTTTAGTTCCAGAGTCTAAAAAGTATGTTCCATCAGCTGCACACACAGTGCATCTGCTGCTTAGAAATCATTGCACATGTTAAATCACTTTGTGTTTTCATATCACAGGCTGACACTGAATCTAAAGGGCAGTTTGAAAGATAGCATTGATTTATAATAGACAGACATGCACAGCAAATGTAAAAAAGAGAACATTCTTCGGCTGTTGGCTTTAGCGCCCGCACCTTGGATGAAAGTGAGTGGAAAGGGTTTTTTTTCTCGACGAAGAACCCCGAGACCTTCTTCATGTTCTCAAAACTCCAAATGTACTGCAGAATGATCAGCAGGTTGCCGTAGGCCACCATGAAAGGAGAGGACAGCATGGCGTAACGCCTCCGGTCCCTCACCATCCACAGCATGCACGACCAGATGAGGAAGACGAAAGTCAGCCAGCTGACGTAGGTGATGCTCCACGCCTGAGGAGAACAGATCACAAAAAGAAAACTAAACTCCACTGTAGATCAGTGACTATTTAAGACCAAATACAATGATGTGTGGAGCTACCCTTGACTGTTTTATTCACAGTCACACCTTGACATAGCCATGCATGGGCTATTGTCTATTGATTATAAAATTTAAAAAAAAGCCCAACTCAACACCTGAAAAAGAAAGTCTCTGTGACTCTGTGACTAATAGAAAGTTTTCTTTAAACTGAGCTTTCCTCAAAATCAATTGCATGTAAGCACAGCAAAGTAATTAACTAAAATAACTTACAACTTACCACGTTAATTAGTTCTTTCCAGGAAGCTTCCTTAAGAAATCCTAAAGATCATGGCAACCTGATAAATCCTGATAAATAAAGGTCTCAAAATCTAAAAACCTTCCTTTCCATGCTGCTAGGAATAAAATTTAGTTCTGGAAATATTGAATCCTCATCTAAAAATACTGTAATCAGCCCAAAAAAGGGGATTATGTTTTATTTTACACTTCGGCCATTTCCTAATATTATCTTGAAAGTTCCCTGGAAAGAACCATGTAGTTAAGTGCTGCTAATGGGAAGAATAACAAAAAGGTCTAATATTGTTATTTTATTAGTTTAATTAGTTGTGTTGCATTTATTATTGACTTCCAGATAACTCCATTAAAGAAACTGCTCCACTTACACCACAGAGAACATTCATTGCTCATTCGTTTATCATTGGAAATGTTGTTTATCACTTATGCTGAATTGCGTGTTTGTTTGTAGACACACTTCACATTATGAATGTGCAGCTCCTCTGAATAAAAGTCTCAGGTTTGTGCAACCACTAATAACTGCAAGTGCACCAACTATCCTGCCTGTAACTCGTGCCAAAATCTGTGGTTTTCAAGAGACATGTTAGGAGATGACTTGGAAATAAAATGGAATTTTACAGACATGTAAAATAAAGCATAGGAAGGTGCCTACAGAGATTACACAAACATGACGCTCAGTGGAGTTGTTTCTCCATTATTTTCTCTTTACATTTCTTTTTTTTGTCTTGATTTCTATACAGATTTACGGACGTTTCTAGTCAACACATTAGAAAGTCACAACTCTGAGAAGAAGGGATGCAACATTTAAGGTGAAATGCATCAAATGGTGAGAGTTAATTTGGTCTTATTTTATATTAGTTTTTTATACAAATGTAAAAAAAAATGTTTATGATTTGAAATTGCATTAAAAAAGTCCAGTTAAGTTATACTTGTATTAATGGACTCCATTAAAAGAAAGCGCCATTTTAAAAAAATGACAGTTTGTGTTACCAAATCATAATCAAAGTCAAACTAAGTAAGTGTCACTCTGTTTTTTAAACTATGATTCATCCGGGAATGTTTAAACTGAGAACAGATGCTCTCTCTTCTTCCAGTGAATGTCCCGCCACACACGCAGCCACAGAAGCTGCCATGTTACAACCACAGCTCCCTCCTGTTTGTCAGCCAGCGGTTCCACCGGAGGAGAGGGGGGCTCGCTGCCTTGCTCAAGGGCAATCTTTATTGAAGCTGATCGAGGCGGAGGGGAGAATGTTTGGCACTTAATAACAACACCTGAATTTTTCCAGCAGGTCTGTGGGTTTAAACTTGTTACGCTGTAGTAAGAATGCGGCTTTCATGGGTTGTCAGATTAAACTATACTGCTGGAAAACAACTGTCACATCTTCACTGCTACAGTTTTATGTAGGACCGTTTTTTTTATTGTGAACTAACACAGGCAATTATACTTTAAAAAACTCTTTTTCGCCCATTTTAAAAATTTTAAATTCAAAAGTAAAAGGGATTGTGGGTGTTCTCCTTTCAGACATCCAAATACTTGACACAAATGCAGCATAAGCCAGTGTCTGTATCTCCTGTGTTTCACTGCCAAATGTGGGCTGCATTACTCACCATCATGGCAATGAGAGCACAGATGTAGCTCTGTTTCATGATGAAGTGGAAGACTTTGACCATCGCGCTGACTCCTCTTTTCTTCATCCCGTCCTCGCCTCCCTCGGACTTCTCCTCTCCTCCGTCCAACTCCGGATCCTCCGGGGGCAAGCATACTTCATACACGCACTCATCCTTCTTCTCTGGTCGGACACAGAAACACAACGCGTTGCTAAGACAGTTACAGCGCTCTCACCTCAGTTTTAAAGGAATGTAGGAACTGGTGTAATAGAGACATTTAGCCCCTTGTGTGCAGAAAAAACTCAGGCTGACTTAGAGCTGCAGACGAGATTCAAAGCGCGTTATATATTATCCTTCTGAATTAATAGTGTCGATAAAGTTACATGTAAGCAACATTTTAATGCTGTAAGTGGTGGACAAGGAACTATTTTACTCATTTTATGTTCTATCAGGTTTCATTGTTACACAGTGTTTCATTCACTGGGTAACAATGTCCATAATTGTATTCGTCAATTGATTTCTGATTAACTTTAAGTACAATGTGATAATGGTAAAACTACAACAAAAAGACACAAACAGTTCATTAATCTGCAGGGCATGACAATAAGTTATATCGGAGGGCCAGGGCTTTTCAAGATCAGGCCCGGGAACTTTACTTTCAATTCAGCAAATAATAATTATCATTTTATTATTTTTTATTATTGTGCACTTTCTGCTCCTCTCCCATTGTTAGCAGACAGTCCGGTTGGTAGCCAGCCCTGCATTATTAACACATCTCCTGATTCATGTACACATCAGTAAAGATACCAAGTCATTCCTACACTGTGTGAGCATCTGGCTGTGACACCTCACTACTTCACTTTCTTGCCAGCATATTTGGCAAAAGAAAAATTATCAGCCAGCTCATGCTCCAGCCAACTCCAGTGTTGTGTTGTCAGTGTAGTTGAAACTTTCTCTCCCTTTTTTCCCCACATACTCCCTGTCACTCTCCCTCAATTCGTCCTCTTACTTTCTTTTCCAGAGGTTTTAAAACATTTCAGCATGTATGAGAGGAAAGTAGAAAATTGGCTGTAAAATCTGAAAACACAGCAGAGCGCCATTAACACCCTTGCGACAGACGGCGGCAGGTTTCAACTATAACACACAGGCATGCAGGCGCTTATGAGATTATGATGTTGCAGCGGTAAATAACGGAGATGGTTGCAGAAAATCATTGACAAAACAACAATATCACAGGGGAAAAAAATGTGAAAGTTAGTGCTTGTTTGTTTAAATCTGTGGCACTATTTTAACTGACCAGATGAGTCACTGGATCGTGCAATGCACTGGCCTGGAATCCAGTGGGCCAATTATAATGTCCAGCCCTGATCTGTGAAATGCTAATCTGGTCTCTTTAAACTGCACATTTTACTCAGTTTATGTCACATCAGTGTTCAAGAAACATACACCTGGCCCTAAAGGAAGTTAATAAACTTAGAGTTTCTGTTGTCCCACAAGTAATGACATCATTTTTAAAATCAAGCTAAAACGTGAAAATTATTAAAATTACGGATACAAAGTTTTCCCACGGCAGTGGACCAGTTTGGGATGTACCGAGACTGAAGGACAAAAAAGTTGCATAAAAAACCTGATTCTGTATCTTAACCTTTCAACCACCTGTAACCTTGGATACAGAATGAGCTGTAAATTTTTTTTTTTTTTTAATATTAATTTAGTTAATTACCCCATCTACTGTTGTATCATTCAAGTTTAACTCCGTACAGTCAGCACAAGTGTGCTGACTGTACGGAGTTAAACAACTTGACTGTACGGGATTTGGAGGGAAAAAGAAGAGTGCTCACCTGTGCCGTCACTGGGCTGGTCCATTTTGTACTGGGGGGTGGAGTATAAGTCCAGACAGACTGGCCCATTCTCGGCTGTGACGAAGTCAAAGGATGTCCCGTTTGATGTGGGCACAGCCTGTAGAATTAAATTAAATTAAAGAATTAAAAATTTAATTTAAGAGAATTAAAAATTAAAATAACCTTTTTACAACAGTGGAACTGATTTTCTTGTGAATGAATGATTTAACAACTGGAGAGGTGCTTTTTTCTTATTTTCAGTCACTTTGTTGCTTTACTTTGTAGAGCATTAGAGGGATTTCTTTTCTACTTTTCACACTGCACGTTCTTCGACTGGGTGCTATATGACACAGGGCTGTCCAGCATTTCATAAAATAAAAATCTAAAGTTTGACATCAGCGTTAGTTCAATTTGAGCAGGATTAGCTTCGAATGCTGTGGAGTTAACTACAGACTTATTATTAAAATGTCCAGGGAAACACTTGGGAACTGTTTCAGTCACCCAGGTTGAGCTTGCAGTGTAAAAAGCGCTTTCTGTTTTTTGCAGAGGGACTGAGGGGTGAATGGGGGGGTGGGGCAAGATGCAAAGGTTTAAGACACATCCAGAGCAGTCCCCACCTCAGTTGTACTGATGCCGTCCTGGGTGGAGAGGAGCTAGGGAGGGGAAAAGAGCATACAAGACAAGGTGTGTTATCGATGAGCTGCTGAAGTCAAAGGCCTCCTTGTTCTTTACAGTCGCTGAGAAGCAGGAACAAAGCAGAGCAGCACCACTCTGTAAATCGAGCCCATCACTCATCTGTGTCTGCACGCCCTAAAAGCTTTTAAACCTCAGGAGGTGGCCGGTGGAGACAGACTACGGACCTTAATATGGGAACAAGGTCAGTGTGTGCATGTGCATTTCCAGCAGAAATCTTCCCAGGGATGATTACGAAGGTGATGGCTCGGGCAAAACACGACGCAAGCTCTTGTAAACAATCAACAGCTACGGCCTGAGTTTACAGTTCAACTGAGTCCCTTTCCTGTTAGTTTCAACTAACAGGATGATAACAAGTATTTTTCCACTACACTCTATTATTGTTAATAGCTCAACAAACATTATCAGCTGCAAGAATGCAACGAGGAAACATGTTATTAGGGTTTTCAGGGGCCAGGCCTCTCAGATGGAAGTTAAACACTTTTCAAGTTGAGGAAAAATACTCTAAACAGTTCTCAAAGAAATGTGCAAGGCTGTTTATAATGTATTCCTGTTTGTGCAGCGGTGCATCAACCACAGAATGATTACATCGCAACCTGTCCGACATGTGTGAATCAACGATCACATACATTTTTCTCATCAGTGCCCTGACGTGATTCCCACCACAGCTGCCTCTTCCTGTTGGCCGAGTTGCTCGTCCTGCCTCCCTCCAGGTCCTCCTCCTCCTCACACGTGTCGCCGTCCTTGTTGTCCTGAAAAAACACAGACAGTGTGGATGTTTTCTATCTTGACACACGCCTCCGTCCACTATTGTGCAAGGGAGATGATACTCTCACTGAGTTCATCATCTGAGGAGGAGGAGGAGGATGACCTCTTTTCCATTTTTACTGAATTTTATCCAGTATCATTTCGGCAGTGTCCCGGTGGCTCAAACACCACAAAATGATTAAAGAAACTGCACAAAACTCACAACATCTTCATCCTTTAAGACAAATTTTCTATTGTTGTCAGTGCAGTTTATCTTAATTATTACACTGAAGCCAATGTGTGTTTACAAGTTATGATGTATCTTTGTTTTTAGTCTGCAGTCACTCCTTTGTCTTACTTCAAATCTGATTTAATAATAGTTTTCACAGTTTTTCTTGCATTGCTGAATAAACTACAAATGAAGAGTTTAATTCATTGAGACACGGTAACAGTGCATCCAGATTTTTCTCTTTCTTTTGGCTGAAGACAAGGTCCATCATAATCTGGCATCCCCACTATCGAACAAACCTGTCAACCTGCTGATGTATGTCGTAATCACGTTTTATTATTAGCTTCTGCCAAAGTGTAAGAGTAGGTGAAAACACACACACACCCTCTGTGTAGATATCAATAATGCATACAGCCCCACAGATTTACAGGGAAGTATTGACCACTCTATAAAAACACTAATCTATAACTCCATT
This sequence comes from Psettodes erumei, assembly GCA_016785225.1. NCBI lineage: Eukaryota > Metazoa > Chordata > Actinopteri > Pleuronectiformes > Psettodidae > Psettodes > Psettodes erumei. The sequence goes on from JAFBJZ010000616.1 coordinate 1,889,583, forward strand.
ACAGGACAGAGGAGCTGAGCCTGGAGGTCTGAGGTGAAGGAGGACAGGTTCAAATCAGGAGCGGGGGTCTTCATCTCATAAAAGTCCTCTGAGACTGCATTAGTTTGTCTTAGAGAGTTTGTATCAAACAAAGACTGAGGTGAATTTAATTTTCTAAACAAAATTAAAAGCATATATTAAATTTAATCCCATTTACTATTAAAAAAAAACAACAGGAAAACATGAACTGACTTTACTGGAGGCGCTTTCTATCAAAGAAACATACATCTATGAAAGTTGTGGTCATTTGGAGTCTTTAAGTTTTAAGACGTTTTAATTACAGCTTCATCAACAAGTCAATTATAGTGAAAGCCACCTTTAATTGGGAAATTGGGAAATCCTGCACACTGACGATCATTTGCACTAATTTCAATAAGGCTAAGTCTGCCTTAAAATCATGCTCAGGTGCTCATACGAACACAGGAATGGGTTTTCCTTGTAAAACCTGGGCAAAAATGCACTCCAATCTTTATCTGAAGTGTTAGATAATTTAAGTGGGTATCTTCCAAAATGATATTCTGTTAAGCATTGAGTTCTTAAATTAGGTGTTTCCTTTTAGAGTGAAGAGGAAATATAAACACTATCACGGCTACACGATTAATTAAGTCAGGGACAGTGATTTCTCTGTTATTATGTAAAATCAAATTTTTGTTTTTTTTACCTCCAGGCAGCACTGTGACACTGGAAAATAGAACCAGAACGCATCCTCCCTTCATGCTTTGTCAAAGTAGACCAGCAGTTTCTCAGATAACACCTGAGCTACGCACAGCAGACAGATGCAGCAAGCAATCGATCGTCCTGGAATCTTCCATCAATACCGTTTGTCTGATCACGAGGTCACCTGGCTGCCCATTTAATTCAATCTGGATTCTATTTCAGTCCACTGTCTGGAATCTACTGTGGAGTGATATGGAGGGGTCGTGTGCCGAAATCAGCTGAACATCTTCTTGACACCTACTGACTGCAACCAAAATCTAACACTTTGCCAAGCAGAAGCTCATTCAGCAATAGTATTGAAACACATGCCATTCAAGTGAGGAGAAAATGTTTTACATGTTGTAATTTAGTCTCTTGTTATAAACACTTGTCTTTTGTTGTCTGGTCTTTTTCTATCTAGTTTTTGAACTGAACATCTTCCAATTGTGGGTGTCATGATGCCTGGCAATGATGTTGGTGTGATTTTGTTTCTGACATAATATATTTTTTAAAAATAAAATCAAAGTGTCAAAGAGTGAAAACTAAATGAAATGTTAATTGTTTTGAAACTATACTAAAAACAATTGAACAATGTCATAACAATCTCAACATGTAATCAGATACAAAAATACTTTGTAACTAACAATAAGAAACTGTAAATTAGATTTCAGACTTTTCAATTGATTCTTGGTCCCTTTGAATTCAGTGATATGAAAGTGTTTTAAAGACCTGCAGGTACCCTGTCTGCATCAATCATATGACTGCTTTCCAGTCATACTCACCTAATTTAATGAACATGTACAGTTCAAATGACTGACCTGCTCACCAGTAAATGTCACATTGTTGTGAATTAAAAGCATCTAAACTCGTGTCTGCGGTCCTCACCGTCAGCTGGTCAATGGGCTCCTGCAGCCAGAGGCGGATGAGCGTGGCCAGAGTGTAGTAGAGGATCAGCAGCATGATGGGGTTCACAAAGTGGAACCACTTGCTCTTTGGGTTTACGATGAGCTTCCACGTGTAGGAGCAGTTGCTCTGAATGATGGAGGAGATGCCAAATGTGCTGCAGAGACAGGTGGACAAGGGCTTGAGGACAGGATCGGATACTCATGCTGGGGCTTTAAGAAACAAACTGGAGCTCTGGGTGTAAACTGGTGTGACATAACATGTCAATCATAGATAGTGATCATAAATAAAGCTTTGAATTCTAATCTCATGGAGGTCAATGTAAACTGTTGCACAGGTGTCATTTCTAAATAAGATCATACAACTTCATATAAAATACAGTATGTCTGTTTCATAGCTGAAAGTAATAGTCAAACAACTATTCTGATAATTGACCAATTACTTTGTACTTGGGTAAAAAAAAATCTGATGATTCTAGGTCCTGTAAGGTAACAATTTTCTTGTTTTTCATCATAGTAAATTTAATATTTTGGGGGTTGAGACTGCTGGCCAACAAAACAAGACAGTGATGGTGTTACACAGGGCAATGGGCAAACTGGCAGAATGACTGATCATTAGCTGCAGCCTTACTCTGTTCATCACCCACTTTTACTCAATATTCAACCTCCTTTAGACTTTACACCTGACAAAAACAGATTGGAGAGAGACAGAGGCAGGCGGCAAAAAACGGGAATACTCGAGTTTCAATCTTTTGTGAACTGTCTAAAAGTCATCAATCAGCAGATTCGATGGTCTCATCGAGATAAGTGCATCGGTCAGTTCATTACTTTCAATTCGGCGGACATGTCCTCGGCTTCTTCTTCTCTGAAACTAATGATCGATTCCAGATACAAAGCCAGGACGCATAAGGTGATGTAAACATTAACAAAAGCTTGCGGGAAGTGCAGCGTAATGCTGTCGCTGCACCAGCGCTGTCCAACCTGGAGGTTGACACCTCTCAAATGGTCCCGAGTGAAAATGGAGAGGTCAAAAGATGACTGGGAAGACAAGATAGTACTACTACTACTGATAATGAAAATGATAATAATGATAATTATAATGTTAGATTCATTTAACCCCACTGCACATGGCAGTTTAATTCTTTCCACCCAATAAACCAAAAAACACAAATGATAATCACTTGATCATTAAACATCTAAAAATCTTTAATCTTTTCTCTTAATCTTTTTTAAAGGAAAAAAGTAAAAAAAGTACTTCTTTCCATCCTCTCCACTGAATATTTGCAACTTCTCAGGTGTTTTTTGCCAGTAAACTCAATGTGGGCATATTTCACAGAACAATCAGTCGATAACTTCTGGTGACAGCGACAGGTCTGACTGAAACTCCTTCCTGCAGCACAATGCGATCGCACAGCAAGCCCACTTTTGAGTTCACGGGTGTGTGATGTCACCGAGTGGACCACGACCACATGAAGAAACATTTATATGTATACATGCATAACATCATAGCAGGATACAGGAAACAGTTTATACTGTTTTCTATCTTTTAAGGCCCTTTTTGGTCTGAATTCAAAGATTTTTTAGGAAGTGTTAAATTTCTGATTTCTAATGTTCAGTGACACGCTCCACCGGACAAACAAAACTCCAACCTTGGAATGCGGAACATTCACTGAGGCTAAAAACCTGTTTGTGCCACAGAGGATGTCATATGATTCATAGCTTTTCCTCTGAGCAGAACAAAGGTCAGCTACTCAACAGGAACCGCGCGCTGACGTATTCCAGTGACAACCACATAGATTTAGAAGCCTCCCGAGTCTTTTCTTTTATTCCATGTGGAGGAGTGACCTCCCAACCACCCACTCCCTCCTGACCCCACCACACTTCCTGAACGGTTTCTTCTTACAGCTGGGGAAGGCCCGCTTGTCACATGACTGGGGACTTCCTTTGTAAGGCGGGGAAGGCAGGAAGCAGAGTGGAAGCCGGGACTCTCAACAGTGTCACTCAGCACCGGCCTCACAGCAAGGCCACGTCACTGTCAACAAGCACAATTAGGCCAGGCACCGAGGTAGCCTTTTGTCCAGTGGGCATATTATACATATTTACAGGCGCAAGAGTTGAGGGTGCACAGAGAGGAAACCAGCCGGAGCGGAGGTGAAACATGTTCCTTTATCATCGCGTCAGGCCTCGGTTTTCGCGTGGTGGAAGACGGAAATACCTCAGTGCAGTGGAAAGTCAACATGAACGCGTGAGCAGTGGGCAGATGATGAAATAGTTGGATTGTTTGTGTGAGAAGCTATCAAAGAGGAATCAGAGCCATGATGAACCTTTCCAAATTTAGGCCTTCAGTGGAGATGTTGACTGTAAAACATTACACCCACTGTCCCACATTCACAGCCAGAAACTAAATAAGGCTAGTATTATAATAAAGATACAAACTTGGGTAATATTAATGTTTTATAACTCCAGAGCCACAAAACATATCAGATATCTTACTAAGTTTAAAGATTTCTAGAGACCAGAAGAGGTGGAAGTATCTTGCCTTACCTAACTTTAAAGAACTTTTTAAATCACTTTAATCATTTGGTGAGCCCTCAGATTTATCTTGGGTCCCTCTTTGGGAAACCCCTGACTCTGATGTTATTCTTGTTGTATGGTCACCACAGCACCTGCCTTATTACTGCAAGTGCGGAGGGTGTCCACTCGTTCCGGTGAGTTTGCTTTCTAACGAGAAACCTGTCAATGCAACACTGTAGTCACTTATCCTTATCAGCCATCGGAGGCGGGGGAAGGATGGGAGGACACAAGGTTTGTCCAAGGCAGCTTCAGCTATACATAGCTGTAAATAGCCTCAGCCCTGACACACAGCAGCACAGCTTCCAAATGGGAAACCGTGAGATCGATAAAACCCTGCAACACCAAGGGCACTGAGACAACAGCTACAGTTAGACAACAGCTACAGTGCCACTGGTGAGCTTTAAATCATTATTACGGGTTTCCTTGATGCAGCTGAGGCACTGTGAGTTACTGAAACTGTAAAACGGTGTGAGAGTGGTTTTGATTTCCTATTCAAAGGTTTTCAGCAGTTTGCATCTTGTTTCTTTGTTTGGCTTTTCAGTGAAGTACCTGTTTGCAATGAAGACAGAAGCCGGTCCTATATGTTTGTGTGTGAGTTTGCAGGATACCTCAAAGATATCTGAAGGGGTTTTCAAGAAATATGGTCAACTGCTAAGCACAGATGAAGGAATATATTGTAGACGTTTGTATTGTTATGTAGATCCATAAGTTTTTCCAACTTTTTAATATTGGCCATCCTGCTGGTTGGGTGGTGGAAGATGCAGACCATGCAACCCTCTGCTTTTACCCCCATATTAAATCATTTTAAATAATTACATCTCTATAAAATCTTATATGGATAAACATCACTGCTGCAGTTTTTTTTGTCAAACAGGGTGGTAGTCTTGATGTGCGAGTTTTTGTATAAGTAAATAAACATTAATATTAAACATCAGCATTCTTTGCATTCCAGGACCGATGTAGTGACCACTACTGAGTCAGCATTCATTACAACTGTGACTAACGTACGTTGGCAAGACGTGCAGCAACGTGGCTTAACTCCAACCACAACGTTTCACCGCTGCGGCCACAGACAGCTAATTGTCTCCTTTCTCATGCATAATAAAACAATGTTGGTTGTAGCGAAGAGCCTAAAAGCCCTGCTGCTGATATTGATGTGCTGTGAGTAGGAGTTAGCTATATCTCCCCTCCAGCTGGGTTTGCCTTTTCCTTTGCCTTCTTGTTTTCCAACAACAGTAAATATTTATTAATGTTTAAACAAACTTGCATTGGACACGATAAATACAGTCGAGTCAGAGGAGCTCTGGCTGCTGAGCTCTGTCATCGCTCATTCATGTATTTTCACATTATTAAGGAATTAGACAGCATTACTCTGGGCTTGTGCTGTTCAACAAGAGAAACACGCAGTTTCCAAAATCTACTGATGTGACGAGAGAAACACCTCTGTTGCTGACAAGTTTAACTTTAGCCCCATGCTGTTTGGGAGATGGTTTGTGTTTTGTTGCTAAGGTTTGGTTTGTCTCTGTCAGAAAAGTTCAGTTTCATCTACATCTATACAATTAGTATAGCTACAGCAAATGAAACACTGTGTGACTGATTCACTGTTTGAAAGAATACGATCACCACTATTTGACCTTTGCAACTACTAAGAAATAGCCCCACAACCCTACATCACTGACCGGATGTAGCCATCATCTGATGGGATGGACTCCTGGAAGAACTGGAACTGGTAGAGGTAGAGGACGATGATGTGCCCAGCGCTGAAGATGGCCATCAGCACGCACATGCAGCTGAACAAGAGCGTGTCGAAGGTGCGGCAGAGGGACCACCAGGTGCACAGGAACAGGAAGATGAAGAAGTAAACGGCTGACGTCAGCGAGGGCAGCATCATGCCTGCAAACACAGCGAATACACGGTCTGGACTGAGAGGACTGAGGTTTCATTATCTGACCAGGCCTGTACAGCACTTTACCTAACAGTGGCTATCATGTCAAAAATTAGGCTGAAGAAACCTTAACTGAAATGAAATTTATTTCAAGAATTTGAAACTCGAACTCTGTCACACTTGTTTTGATGAATGTGGCAAAGTGCACACTTGATGCACAGTTCAAAAAACAGGTTCAAATAGTGGTTGAGAGTTAAAAAGCATCAGTATCAGCTAGTTGGAATACAATTCTGATATGCTCTACTATATTATCAATATAGTCAAAGACTGGACTCCTCACCAGGCTCAGTCAAAGCCACTCAAACATTCAAATTCACAAATCTATTCAAACCGAGAGCAGAGAAGAGCTGGAAACTGAAAAAATATAATCTGTGGAGGAGTTGAAAAAAAAAAGATGGACAACTCAATTTAACTGAAAATGCCAAAACCCTTAAACAGGCTCTAAACCTTATAATATTCTGCATCATATCTTGGCAACACATGTAATGGTTTTTGGACAACCTTTAACAAGCAAATTGAAAGATTCCATTAAATGCTAACATACTGTAAAACTGCCTAAACAGGAAAACATCAATCAATAAATAACCTAATGAGGCAGAAGTGAACATATACTGTAACATGGAGACACTTTAATATTCACATAGAGCAGCTAGAGAGGTTCACCTGTCATGCCCAACAAGATGGTGACCACCACCTTCCCCGCAGTGGTGATCAAGTTCCCAATGATTTCCTTCACTTTGGATGCGACTTCTGCCACCAGTCGCAGGATCTTCATTTTTGTGCTCTCCTTCGCCTCCTCCTCCTCCTCCTCCTCCTCCTCCTCCTCATCCTCCTCATCCAGCTCCTCGTCCTCCTCCCCAGCCTCGTAGCCGGCTTCAAAGTCCTCCTCCAGCAGGTTGTTGTCATCCAGGCTCAGCTTCTCCTCTTCTTCCTTGGGAGGCAGATTGTGAGTGACAAGCAGATTTCAGTGTTGAGTGATGAATGGTGCAGTTTGGAGGTCAGAGCTCTCCATGGTGCTGAAAACTGTTTCCTACAGGTACAACTAGCGCAACAATCCCTGTGTGCAATAAATTGTTATGCAAAGTGTCCCATGTCTGTCCTGTGGGTGACTTGGCTTTCAGATGACACTGAGCTTTAGCATGTTTAGCATGCAGCACACTTAAACATATATGTGGTCTATGTGGCTGCTTGAGACATTATTAGTCACCCAGGCCAGATGTTTCCTCTGAAACCACATGTTGGTTTGAAATCTGCTCCAGTCAGTTCTTCCTCAGCTGCTGCATCTAACCAAATATGTGTCTCCATTTTGCTTTGGTCTCAAAAAAATAGAAACATAATAACAAGTCGGCCATTCACAACAATTTGTATGATTACATATAAGGCACAAACCAAAGACTGGCAGGTGGCATAAATCATGTTTCAATGAAACATCAGTTTCAGCTGAGATGGCTCACTGGTGGAAATAAAATGCGCTACAGATGAATTTTGTGGTATTTCTCAGTAATGGGCAGCGGTACCATCTGTGCCAGCGTGAGCGGCGCTGTCGAACTGAAAGTGAATGTGGATTTAATTAACACTGAGTCATAAACAAGAGGAAGGACCTGCCAGTGGATGGGAGTTGTGTTCCAAGACATCAACACTCACAGGGAGCTCTCTATTCAAACTCCTGCTCCTGCTCCTCCACTGCTTATGAAGCTGAATGTGGAGGTTTGTATATAGGAGGGCAATAGACTGTCCAATCTGATGAGTGCTTCAGCAAGTGAAAACATTCTGGGGCTGGTAAAAAATACTCACAAAATTAACTAAATCTGATCAGTTATGGCTCCCAAAAGGTGTGACTGCATGAAATGTCAAAGAACATAATTAAATGTCATTGAACCCTCAGAGACACGAACATGCCTTTTGGAAATGTTGACAAGCTTCTCGTCTGAAAAAGAATTAGTCCCTTCCCTTGTGCAGAAACGTAAAATCAGTTTGTGTGAGGATGTTTACATTGGAGTTTGTGGCCGACTGATGTGCGACTCCAACCGAGTTCTGATATTTCCTTTTTATATTTATGAGAACATCCTCACCCCATGAGGCTCTTTTATTCCTCAGTTTAGTTTTAAGTTAAGATATTTATTTCAATAAACTGCTTTACCCACATCTGACAGTATGCACTTTTTATGATTAGTTTTTAGCATCAGTGTGAGAGACACAGGGGAAATGGGAGGAGGTATATATCATACAACAATGGTTACGTGGTATGCAGATTAACAGCTCAGCTAACGGGACGCCCCATAATTTTTTACTCTTCTACTTCAAATTGGGTGCTGGAACAATTAGCCTATTAATCAATTACACTAGCAGTTCCCAAACTTTATTAAACCTTCAGAAAATTTTTTTGATGGTGCCAGCCTACTTCACCCTGCCTTTTTTAAAATTGAATCAGATCATATACTCCACGTGAAGTTTTTACTACGTATTGCTTGAGTTATCGTGTTACAATAAATGTGTCCACAGAGGCATGTACGACATAATGTCCTGCACACCATGTGCCATGACGGTGGGACATAAAAATGCAGCTGATGTAAGGAAATGTCACTTCGTTTTATGTGGTGGATCCTTATCAAAAATGTACGATAAAAAATGGAAAAGGACAAAATCTAGTGGCACCCTCGGCCTATTTTAAGGCAAACTATGGCAACCGTTTTGGGAAGTGGATTAATTTAATGAACATCTTCTGCATTGAAAAGAAAACATTGCAAATTGAGTTTTTTTAGTTTTAGACTGTTGGAAAGACAAAAAAAAAAAATATATATATATATATATATACAGTACATTCATGCAGACTGTGCGTCACCACAAATGAAACTCACTTGTTCCTCTGCTTCGAAGTCAGTGTTGTACTGTGCCATGTCCTCAGGCGGCCTCTTCTGAACCAGACTGCGACACAGCAGCCAGATGGCCAAGCCCACCATGAACATGCCGATGTCAGGGATGAACACTCGGATGCCATTTCCCGCATCTGCACCGATCACACTGGGGACAAACACAGAGTAGAGGACACACTCAGGCTGACAGAAAGCAGATGCTCCTCCTGAAAGTGAGGACGAATCTCCCAATATCTACCCCAAAATTGGGACTTGGCGCAATCTCACAGGCCCGGATCACAACCAAATGATGGAAAATGGGACAGACTGCAAAAAAACTTAATATGAAACAGCTTTTCTGAGAATTCCAGGGACTTGTGGTTGCTTGTTAATTTCACTTGGACACAGCCCACAAATAACGTGCGTTTGAATCCGGCCTCAGATATTCGTCACATGTCACCTCTCTCTGTCTGTCCTAGTCTTTCATGTGTCTGCAACTTCTTTCAAAAGCCAAAAAGGGTTCAACAACCTCACATATAAACTGTCAGCATCATCTCCCTGCAGCATGTGTTCATGCAGACTGGAACTGCACTGTACACCTCAGATGACGTATCACAGCAGCAAGTATAACGCTCGCTACCTGCTCAAATGAATGCATGGGAATCTGAATCTTTTTTCCGTTACTTTTAACATGTGTTGCGTTGAATGCGTCAGTTTTTATATGGAGTACCACCCACTTTAATGAAATTGGGCCTGCTGGTTTTAAATGTATTGCTGTTAAACAAGTGAGTGAAATTCCATTCAAACACAAAAGGTTATGAGAGAGTGAGGTATTTTGTTTTTACTGAACTGTAAAAAACATGTTTACTCTCTTGAAAATTGCAACTGTTGTTCATAATAAAGAAGTGTAAACAATTAGCCTTTTTTCTCATTAGGGCGCATGAAATAAAGTTTAAAAGGACTGAAACTGGTTTAGATTTTTTTTTAGATTTAATGGGCTAACTATGTTCAGGTGATTTCTACTGACAAATACTCTTCACGTGGTAAACACAACATATGTTAAAGCAATCTAAAAGGAATACCATTGATCCCAGCTTAGTCAACACAGTGTTTGCATTTCATTAATCCAGTAAAATATCACATAATTTGAAGTCATGTCGTTGTATCACTGTAGGCAAACAAGGCTTTTGTAACATTTGTTATTTGACTGTCTGCTCACCTCTGACTAAATACCAAAAAGGTTTGTTCAAACAGGAAGCCAAACAGTGGCGGCTGACTGTTGCCTTGACAGCTACAGTAACATCAGGCTTCAAATGATCCTGTGGGATTTCTTTGTGCCGCCCGAGGGCGAGTTTTATGAGGTGCCATGATTGCGTGTACAATTAAAGCACATAAAAATTGTCCTTGAAATGGCTAACACATCCAAGAAGCTTTAAAAGTCACTTTTAACATCCAAACCAATTTCTATTTCAGTTTTTACAGCAATCGCACTACATCCTGTGTTTGGCCACCAAAGCGTTTTCTTTGTATTTCACACGGAGCCCAAAGTGAAATTAAACTGTTTACACTAAGCAAAACAAACTGGTGATTCGGCACAGAAAAAGCTGAGGGAATGCTTGGATGACCATTGCAAACAGAACCAACCTCGCTGTGGCCCTGAATGGAAACAAAGCTTCTAAAAAGTTATCAAGTTGAAAACAGAGTGCCGATCAAGGCGATGGAAAATGCACATACAGATAAATAGTTGGGCCTTTGGCTGCTGTTGGCGAGTTTAATCTAATCAAGGACGTCTGTTTCCGTGTGCTTTATTGCTGCGAAGCTTTGTCCTCACATGGATGAAAGAGATGGAAAGCATTGCAGCCGGACGAGCTGGCAACATGAATGACTCGCTTTCCCCGGCTTATCAAGAACACAAGCAGCGCTTAAAGATCTGTCTTTGCTGCCTGAAAAACTAAAAATAGGGAAAAGCAAAAAATATGACCTACACCATATAAATATTTGTTATTCATAGGACACGAAAAGGTCAAGCTTGTCAGCACAGCTCTGACTTCTCTATACATCTGACCGGAGCTTGCACTTTCCTCCACACAGGCAGTAAAAGGGCGAAAGCGTTCGCCCATATGCAGCAAATGCAGCTGTAAATACTGTATATACTATGAGTGAACCTCGACACAAACAGGTAAATGCAGGCAGGGTAAAATGTTTACAGCTCTGCTTCCGCCACTTACAGTATACTATCCATCGAGGGCCGTTGAGTACTGGAAAAAGGACGTGACTGAGTTTGGACATTCCCGTACTCAGGAAACCACATCTAATACGATCACGGGGCGAGGGGGAGGGGGGTGAGGAGGCAGACACCGCGGCAAAAGCTTTGAAAAATAGGCCTGTCGACGGATTGTCAGCCGTAACTGGGTTTAGCGTTCATCAAGAATCCACACAGGGACAGGTTAGGAGCATTTATAATCTTTGTCAGATGACGCAAAAAGTGGTGTCTAATGTTATTATGGAGTAGCTATATTTAGGACACTTTGTAAAGACAATGTATCCACCTACCTGTGAAATAAGTAGAAGATGAAAAATTACATTTACAATGTCTAACAGAAGAAATAAAGTTACTTTTTTGATGTTTAAAGGAAAAGCACTATTAAGCTGTCATCATATTTTGTTGCGTATGGGTTATGATATTGCTGACCCTTCGTTTCATCAGCCAGCAGCCACCGAGCTGAGTCCTATCACCTCCTGAGCAAGCATGCAAGCATCTGAATTGGGCGACTGGGAGAAAGATTAATGCTCAGTTAAACAAAATCTACACCTGCATATTTTATGCTGCAGGATCGATGTGATTTGGAAAGTTATTTTTTTTTAAGTAATCCATATTCTGGAAATGAGTGACAAAATAAAAAATATATGCATGCATATATCATCAAATATATTACAACATCATTAATATCAGTTTAATGAAGGCAACTGTTGTGGAGTTGATTAACATCTTACCTCTCAAAGCCAATTTGTCTTATGGATTTCTCCCACGTGGAACCTGGACAGATAAATACAAAGTGGCTCAGTAAATTCAGTCATATTGTTTGGCAAAAAATACACTTCAATAACACTTTTATTTCACACTCATTAAAAATATACTGTGATGTTCCAAGTAAGAAGAGATCATTTTCATTATTGTAACTGCTGTTAGTTTTCCATTATATTGTAATATGAAGAATGACAATGTCTGTAAAAATAGCCACAACTGCTTTCCAACCCCTGACAAAACCATTCATTAAATTGTGCCTATAATCACATGTAACAGCTAAAAATGTTGCTTTTTCTTTTTCAGCAGTCACTTGAGATAAGCTACATGTCAAAACAAGCAAAACAAACATTTGATGTGAGATTTGTTTCCACAGTTCGGACTGGTTGAAGTGTTCCTGAACGTCACCCCGGCGCTCAGAGAGAGAGACTTCCAGGTATTGAACTCGCTCACTGAGAAGAACCGACGACGTTTGACTGGCCTTTGTTCTGCCGCCACAGAAAACACAACATCAAGTTTGCGACTCTCGGCTCAGTGACATGTTGATATATCCGGCTGCTCTGTGGGTGCGTTAGGCGACTAATTAGGTGCTGAACTGAACTGCTGCGGTGCTGGAGTGTCTGGTTTATGGGGCGCAGGGGGGGAAGAGTGAAGATGTCAAGCACACTTGAGCGCCGGCGCTCGACTCAGACGAGCGTAACTCAACACAGACATCAAATGAAGCGCTTCATTACTGTGTCACTTGCGTGCAAACCACAGCAGGTTGTTAAGACTATAAAATGGGGTTTTTTTGGAGCACTTCTTCTTCAAACCAAATGTGAAATATTCAACTCCAAAGTGGAATACATCAAAAAATGAAAGGATGATGGTTCAATAACAGTTAAGTACATTACAGTAAAATATTTTTATAGCCTGATTTTTATATGTGTAGAGGGGTTCAAAAGTCTAAGACCACTGTCTCAATCAAGTGAATGAACTATAAAACTATTTTTATAGCTACAGTATTAACCTTTAAAAGCACCTTCAATCTTTTACAAGAGTAGGTGTGTTTCTTTTAAAGGAGGTGTCACTTTGGATTGAAAACCTTCATGTGGAAATGAAGGCAAATAAATACAGTGTAAAGCAGAAAAAGAAAAGAAATGTCAAGATACAACAAAAGATAATGTGAAGGATTTTCTCGCAAATGACACGCGCGCACTCACACACCAAGTATCCAGTAAAGAAATGACTCACACTATTAGGCACTTTGTCAGAAACAGGAAACCAACTCAGAGTTCCACTCAAAGTGGATAAAACGGCAACAGACTGTCAGCACAAATCCTGTTTGTTTCCTTTATTACTCATCACTGACAAAAGAGCTGCAACAATAGCTGCATTATCACAGATGTTATGCTTCCGAAATCCCTTATGCTCAGTTGTGGTAGGTCCTCCTTCTGCGTTTAACAGATTACCACAAAATAAAAATAGATTATGGCCTGGGCAGACAACGTCTGTGACGGGAGGAGCCCACATGACTAAACCCTGACATGTAACCAGTGACAGTAATCTACTCCCTTCTTTGGCAGCTCAGTGATGGACAGCAGATCTATGGTGCAAGACCTGGCCAAAACTAACAAAACACTAAATGCAGAGCAGTAAAGACTTTTATGGTCATGCTCATCTCTGGATACAGTATCTGAAGAAAGGTAAAATGATTAAATTGTAAGAATTTTAGAAATTGACCACAATTACTACACTGTTAAAAAACTGTCTCTGTTGCTTTACTGAGGCACCAGTAAATTATTCTTTTTTATTTTAACATTATGGGTCTCATGGATCTGTACATTGATGATAGCTAGGATTTACTGCATGACCTGCAAGAAGATACTGTTGCAAACATGCTGAACTATTTAAATCTAATATTTTTTCTACATATTTTTTCTTTTATTCTATACAAAGGCACTTAATCAAATCCCTGTGGATCACAAACTTTTATAGAAACAGTTGGTCGAATATTTATTACATTTTTACACTCATGTGATTTTTCTCGAGCTGGTTCAGACCAAACCAGAGACAGTCACCACAAATGTGACTCCAATGAGAGTCATGTTGCTCTGTGTCTGCTGGATGTTTTAGTGGCTGACTGTTTGCTCATATGCTGTCCATATGACTGTCCCATTGTGATCAAAAACAGCTTCATGAAACTTAAAAAATGATTTTAGCATCATTATACAGTACAGTAATTGTCCAATTGGTAACTTAAATGAACTTTTCTCAACACAGTTTTGGGGTCTCTAGTCTAATTAGTGAGCCACAACACCTGTTTTGTGTCATTTACAAAAAGTCACTTAAGTTGCACAGGAAGAAAAGTTGTGCCAGAGAAGTGCACAGGAGGAGATACGGGCTGCTGATGTTGTGAAAATGGGCAACAGAGGTTGATAAAGTTTATAGATGACTTCATGCCCCATGTCATTCTTCAAATAGAATCCCTTCATCTTAAAAATATCAGCATAGGCACCACAGGCTACACAGAGTCCATCCTAGTGATTCCCCAGTCCAAACACCTGCCCCACCTAGCTTCACTCAGCCCAAACTGAGTCATGAGTATGAGCCATGGGCTGAAGAGGCGGATTTTGTGTGATGCAGTGTGCGAGGCTTTCTTCCTGTTGAGGCAAAGGTCGCTTTCCACCCCAACTGGGCACCGAAAATACCTGCCCACAGACTTTATGTGAACGTCATAAAACAGCCTTTGTACTTGCTGGTCCGTTAACCTCTCAGCACAGCGTTTCTTTCTCCTCTATCTCTGGAGCCCAATGCCAGTCGCCCTTTTTCTGCGGAGACCCATGATATGCAGTGTCAACATTTCCACACATCATGACTATTATTAGAGAATCTGTATGCCCAGGGGGAATTCAGTAAATGTCTCACATTTAGGGAATGGCAGAGAGGGCTAAGAGGGCTAATTTGTGGTTAAGGTCAACGATACCCTTTATGAGACTTAATGAAGGCTACCCCTGAGAAGCTTGTCACAAAAACAGACATTCAACAGGCGGTTAAGCCTTTAAGAACTCGGGAAATATCCACTGTCATCAGATATGAGCCAAATCAAACCTGTTCATCCTTTTTATGGCTTGTTTTCACCTACACCGGCGGGTGGGGGGTGCCACAAAGGACAAAGACTGGCCAAAATGTTAAGACAATCACAGGAAAGTATCTACAAAGTCAGCGTAGTATATTTTTTTCTGTCACTATCTGAGATCTTGGTTAACATTATCTTAAATGTAACGGGCTCCACCCATCTGGTGCTCTCTGGCAGTTAATACAAACTCTTACAAATGAATGCAGTTCCCACTGTGTCCAGTGAGCACAGAGACTGACAAATGACTCCCTGCCCCGGCTCATCTGGTGACCAGTCACTGAACTGCTCTAACAGTCGGAGGTGTTAGCCCTTTTGGAAAAAAAAAAATCATTCATGCTGAACTCAGTTTACTTCTCTAATGGTGTATTTGGCCACAGCGAAAAGAGGAAATTATATGGGGTTATCTGTGAGGAGGATAACCGCCTCCCCATGAAGAAGGACTCCTTGTTTACACTTAGTTGCCAAAAGGAAAAGCGTGTCAAGGGGCTAAATACCAGATACAGAAATCAGAGATAAGGCGTGTGCTCAGAATGTAGGCGGTGGAACCAGTGGACAAAGAGTAATGTCTGGCTTCCTGTTGCATACGTAGCCCAAAAATAAAAAGAGGAATAGGATGACATTAACTCCAGGGAGTAGACATACCAACAATATGTACACAATTCTTCAGAGTGGAGTGAAATCCTAAATTTCCACATGTACATGTACATGTAAGGCAAATATTGTGCAATGTTGTGTGTATGTTGCCTCAAAGAAGTGTTTAAGTTTTGTAGTACAACAGTGACATGTTGTGCTACAAAAATTCCATTTAAAGTATGTTTCCAGCATCAGGCCTTACTTAGCATGTTTGTAACAACAAGACCAGGCTGCATTCAAGTGACCTGAGATGTTAATGGAGCGCACACTCCAGTTTGTTTAGTGGGACAGTCACATACAGTGCAAAACCATCAAAGCTCATCACCAGTTATTATTAGTCAAGCTTAAATGTAACGTTGGTTGATGCCAATTATCTCTACTATTATCTAATTGCAGTGTTGGATAAGGATGGTAATATTCTATATTTTATTATTGTCAACAAATTCCTTGAAAAGAACCAAACTTACAAGCCCCAAGCACATCGGTTCCCTCTGAAGATGTCAAACTTAACAAGACTTTGTTTGAAATCCCTCCCTCCTTTCTGTGGAGCTTACTATATTTACCCCTCCCCATTTCATTTTTTAAATGCCATGTAACATGGCTAAAAGCTCCTCATCAAAGATACAGCATACTACATCTCTTAATTTCCTCCAAGAGCAAATGTAACTTAAACAGGAGAAAACTGTGTATTTTGGGGAGTGTTTTTGGCTGCGGATTAACACACATGTTGTGCTTTGGAGAGTATTTGCAGTATTAGGACAGTGTACTCTGGATGAACTCAAAATAAACTGTGTGTGTGTTCATGGTAATGAAGGGACATGTCACCCACTGCAACAGAGAGGCTCATTCATGTGTTTTTAATAGCTCTGGACAACAATGGTGCTTTATGGCACAGAGGAGTAACACATGTTGGGCTTTGAGTGCGCAGACAATGCTTGTTAGTGGGATCAAATCATTGTTGGTTTGAGTCTGATTCATGATTTATTAACAGCAG
Organism: Psettodes erumei; assembly: GCA_016785225.1. Taxonomy (NCBI): domain Eukaryota; kingdom Metazoa; phylum Chordata; class Actinopteri; order Pleuronectiformes; family Psettodidae; genus Psettodes; species Psettodes erumei. The sequence continues at coordinate 1,906,361 of JAFBJZ010000616.1, forward strand.
GATAGAATATCACGACTTTCCCTCCTCGCCTGTCTTGGTTTTCTTAAATCTTGGAATCATTTCTGTAAGAAGTGATTTTCATTTTAACATTTAGCATAACACAATCACACACCATTGTTTAAACAGATAACACATAGTTAGATACAACAGATGAATAGAATTTCTTGCCTCACCAGGGTTTGAGCTGCCAAGAACTATAGCCCTTGAGACCTGAGAAATAAAGATTTCCTTGAGCGAATATTTAGTCTAGCCTCCCTGAACGGTTCTGTGTGTTTCTGCCTCAGGCGATAAGGTTCATTCTGCCTTCTGAGCAGGGTTGGCTGTGCTTGGACGGTGGAAAGCGAGCGACTCCCATTAGAGAGAACAAGTCATTAGAACACAAGGTCAGGGTCTGTCCCGTATGGACACATTCAAATTTTACAGTTTGATACAGGCTTTCAGGAGAGGCCTAATGCCAACTATTAGCACCTTCCCAACACTCACTCAGTAGCTTACAGTGTTTGCTTTACTGGCTCCAAGAGTCTCTCTTTTTCAAAGTCGCCCATAGAGCACAAGGAAGCTAATTACATTGAGGAATGTGTTAAGATTCATAAATCCTCCTGATGTGACAAAATGCAGTAAGAGTGAGGAGATTGTGAATTATTAGCAGGGAGCATATTTTACCTACTCCTGCTGGAATGGAACATGTCTTCATTTCATTTTTGGAAACTTTCCCTCAGGCTGTGCGATACACAACCCCATGACAGTGCGTCAACAGCTCGGGTCAGAGTTTAAGCACAGATCGGCCTGTGTGATGGATGGCACACACATCCATGTCATCAAATTAAATTCATTAAACTGCATCGCAGCAATCTGTAGCAACCCTCGTCTCCTAAAAGATACATTTATGTACTCGTGATTTGTAACAGCAAATGTTTGAAAGGAAATAATTTCCACTCAGACTCCTTTCCCTCCTCATGTACATATCTGAAAAGTTGCAGCATTCACTTGGAGCAACTAAAGGCATGTTCACGTTATAAGACATAAGAATACTTTATTTACTTTTATGATGAGGTAAAGACTGTGTGACTCTTACAATAAGTCAACTAAGGGCTGCAGGTAATTATTTTCATTGTGGATTAATCTGATGATGATTTAGGCAAGGCCATAGGTGATGTTTTTAAATGTATTATTGTTGTTTTAAATAATATATGACAAATTTGAGCCAATCATTTCATTTTAGATGCTGGAATCAGAATATTTGGTATCTTTTATTATTTTTGCTTGAAAAAAGTGCAAATACATATATTTGGTACAATTTCAGGACCCCTATTACAAAAAAAGTGTTGATTGTGGCTTTGTGAGTATTATAAAGTATATAGTTTGCTTTGATTTCTACACACCTAATAAACCTCACCCTTTGGGGCCTTGACTATAAAGGCTGCAGTGTACTCACAGTTGAAGTCGGAGGTGATGGAGTTCCCGGCCAGGAGGCTGTTGATGGTAATCTGATAGATGATGTGGAGCAGCAGGAAGGACATACTGGTGAAGCAGAGGGACTGCAGCAGACGCCCTGTGTGGCCTGGAGGAGGAGGAGGAGGAGGAGGAGAAGAGCTGAGGTGAGTTCCCCACCACCAGCACTCAGTGTAAGGACTTCCACATGTTATTTCTTGCATTCAAACACGGAAAAAGAATCTGCTTGTTGGTTAATTTTTGAGACAGAGAATTTTGACTGGTGAAATTTGGGCAACATCATAAAGTGGCTGGTAGTTCTGCATCTTTGTGGCACACGTAGAGCACCTCAGTATCAATGTATTCAAACATGGACAGCTGTTTTCCTAAGCAAAAAAAAAAAAGAGAACAATGATTCATATTCATTTGATCAGCTGCGGAGCTGTCTTGGTGGAGAAGGTGAAGGTGACTGGGAGAGCAGCCATGGTGGATTTTCTGCGGATCACGATAAAAGTCCCGGTTAAGACCTGGCAACATGACCGCAGAGCAAAGATTGTTTTGGTTGAAAAGTCAAATAAACTTTCCAGTTGACCACAAGACCTCTAATTCTCTCTAAGTCAAAGGAGAAAAAACAGACTTTATACCAATTAGGGTTTCTGGTTTGAGTAGCCATTTGAGTTCACCGTGAGTGCAACATGTAAGTGTGGACAGTGTCTTCCTTTAATGTAGGCTAACAGTACAGCTGTCAGTGGACATCACTGATCCGGCGAGTGGTGGAGGAGAGGAGTGTGAGGAGCTGCCACAGCTGTTCAGCACATGGCCAGGTTTATAGTGCACCTACAGGTATTTGGGCTAATTTCAGGATTTTTTATGGTGATGATTCTCTGCAGTAAGATTTTATCTGACACTTTCTTGTTTAGAAAATGTTCGTCCTCTGGGTGAGCGTGATGAGACTTGATGACAAAACAATTACAGCGTCCAATGCTGCGCTGTCCTCCCATGAGAGATTCAGTTTGGTCAACTGGCTCTTCATAGACAGCAACATCTCCATCTCATTAGATTTACTGCATCCTTGCGGGGGAACACGTAACAGTTTTACTCGGGTATGGTACAATATACTGGCTGAGGTGAAGCATTACTGCTGAGCCTCTGGCAACCGAGGGCTAACCGTATCAAATGTAACACACCATGGAAGGCTTATTAAACGTCGAAGTGAAAACAATTTGTGCTAATTTCCCGTTGCATTTCCCTGGGCTTTCACAAAGTGGGAAAAGAATGCTTGTAAATATGATGTATGAGGACAGTTAGTGAGGTTCAGCGCCCAAACTGGTCCAAAGGCTCCGGACAACGCAACCGTTTTGGCTCTCCCCTGTTTATTTTCCAATTTAAGAGAATTTTTGTTGTCTGACGGCCATCTGTCTTGGTTTTTCTGACACTCATCTTGAATAAATATTTCTCTCTGCTTCATTATTCAGTCTCAAAATGCTTTTTAAATGCTCCCAAAACAGAGGGCATTGTTTAGATTTAACAGTTAACTGTTTTTTTTCCCTAATCAATCATAGAGTTGTATCCATTGGACAACGTTCAGACCTGATTTAGCCCCATGGTTGTTCCAAAGTGCAGTTTCAGAAAAGGCCAGTGAAACCGTTTCAACACCAACATGACGTGGCCTGTTTCAGGGAGAACCTCGCCAGACTTAACAAAAGACAAAAAAAAGTCTCGGGTCTTAAAAAGGCCTGATGAAGATGGATGATTTTAGGCAAGGAAGTGTGTAAAAGCCAGACGACCTCTGATAGAAGTGTACTAGCTTAAACATAAACCTGATAAATCACCCATAACATCAAATATTTATATAGATTCATGCAACAGTACTCAAAGACTCTCCTGAGGGAGACTGTCATGTCAGTGCCCATTCAACAAGGCATATAGCGCCCAATGTACAGGCGCTTAAAGCTCCCCATGTGAGAGCAGTAATATATTTTGTTCACCCTCCACTGAGAGTCGAATGCCTCACAGGGGAAGTGGAGCCAAACACTGCCAATTACAACATTAGAGAGTAAATTACAAAACAACAACAAGAAGTTTGTCTCCAGATACTCTGTCGTATCCTTGGGCACACAGCACTGCTGTGGCTTTATAAAGAAAATTACACCCAACAAATTATTCATGTCTAACACTTGGTTTAAATTAACTAACCAACTGTAACTGCTGCATGTCCTTTAGGACTGAACGGGCAAAATGAAACATCAAAACAAAGTACTGAATTGAGCTCAATCGCTTTCCAAAATCTGTGAAATCCTTTTTAATAATGTACGTAATGTTTCTGCACAATAAGATGTCATTTTAGAAAGTTTGTATAGTCTTGATCTCAACAGTAGATCTGCACACATTAATTCAGTAAGACATCATGCGCCACATCTAGGATTTCAAGTTTCAACCGCACAGATTATGATAATCTTCTTAAATGTATGATCACTAACATTTAATTAACTTTAAAGACTAATTAACACTGAGCTGATGCTGTGCAACGCTAATACATTTTGGCAGTGCTAACATAATCACCCCAAACCATAACTGGCCATCATTAAATATTTTACAAAATTAAGGCGGAGCCTGAACTAAATATTTTTCCACTCAATGATCAGTCAAACATAATCCTCTCACTAGTAGCCTGTTTGCTACAACTTCCTCATTCTGTCTCTTTTTCCTGCCGCCCTCCATCCTCCTCCCTGATGACAGACGTGTGAGGACGACAGATGGGATACACATCCTGGCAGGTGTTGCAGTAGAAGAATATCTCGTATTGTCTGTCGCCTGTGGCAATTTACCACACACCTTTTGTGTTTTTGACACCTTAAGTGATTACTTTATAGTAAACACAAAGATGCCTGGATAGAGGATACACAAACATAAGATGGTAAAGATGTGTCAAATCAAGTTGAGCAGGGCCTTCTGGGAAAAAAAAAGTTGCTTCAATGAGGTCTTACTGTTCATTAACATTTAAACAAAAGTAAATAAAATGTATAAGCTTAATATTTCGGGTATTTAAGAGGTAGTTCTGCTGCTAGCTGAGGTGTTACAAGACTAATTTATTTACCTTTTCATTAACATTATAATAACATTATCTGCAGCATTTGATGATAAATGAAATCATTTGTGCATTCTCAACTCTCATTATATTGGGATGTAAGAGTCACATAAGCAAAAAGTTATTTGAGAGTTAGTCCAGAGTCATTTAAAAAAAAAGATTATGAAATTAGATGAAGATTATGCAAATTAATTTCTACTTTTTTTCAAGTAACTTCTTCGTGTCTTTGCTTCATTTCTGCTGGCAGCCAACATATTCAGTTGTTATTGTATATGCTGCTTGTATTGCATACACATTTGAATTCATCAAATCTGCATCTGATGAGGTGAGAGAATTTCACAAAGGCTAAAAACTTTCTTGTTCTTGGGTCTTCTCTGCTTTATATGATGAAAATAAATTTGGACTGTTGATCAAATAAACGGGAGATGTTAAGACATCACCATCACTCATCATCATATTTTGGCTACAGGCCCACTTCATGTTTTGTGAAAAAAAAAAAAAACAAAAAACAACTAAGACGGCCGTGTCCATTCTGACATAACTGTTGAAGTCAACATCCATCAGCTACATGAACATTCAGCTTTACTAGCAGACTTCTGTCTTTAACTATTGATGAGAGTGTAAGTGGTCCACTTTATTTCCTCCCTCCTCCCTCTCTCTCTTCCTCCTTTACTTCCTGATTGTTATTTTAGCTGGAGACGGGCAGAGACGGCGCTCAGGCTGGATGCTGTTCCCTCCGCCAATATGGCTTTATGTATTATTAAACACTGCATGTGGTCTCCTACAGAAACCCATATTATGAGAGGTCTGGGAGGTGTGCCGTTTAGTATGTTTGCGGTGAGAGTGCATAAAGGAGCGGCTGCACTTGGTGACCGCAATCCCCACATTCATCACCCGTAAGGAGAACAGTCACCTCACTCACTTCTCTCAAACCTCAGAGGTCCGTGATTTATGTCTCTTTACGGGATGAGCGGCCGCTACGTAGCCGTCGAAGGAGGACATGGTTGCCAGCTCGCTGACGTGGAGTGTGGCTTTCATTTCCTGAAGTCTTCAAAATCAAAATACCAAAAAGCTTAAATACCAAGCTACACCTCAACCCTCAAATGGGCTGAATTAACCCATAAAACATGTCAAGAGCACATAGATCGTGTTTATTACTTATGAAACCCTTCCAAACAATCTTAGGAGCAAGTATTAAACCCTGCCTTTTGATATGTGAAGGGGTTAGCCTTTATCAGAAACCCAATTTTCTATGGGTCTCTGTTCTCAACTGTACAGCTTGTGTGTTCAGTTTTCTTCTCTTTTAAGTTCACTTTTCTGAGCAAATAATCCAAACCTAAACCCAAAATGATCATATTCATTAAGTGAACATGGGATCTGGCCCTGAAGGACTGTGGCTTTATATCTCTGATATGGCTCGCTGTGGACCTTTTTTTATTATTACAGACGGACTTTTGCCCGCACTAACTGATATTACCTTTCATGGACTGAGGGCTGTGCCAAATCCATCCTCATCTCAAGGAAATTCAAGTCCCCTGGAGAAGGGCTGGTTTGTATTACAAAGAACAACAGCGCAATTCAATATTTGGGAAACGGTCAACTTTCTCCAGGCGACAGACAGCACCAAAGCTGTCGAACGTGTGAAGCTTCAAAGACAGTTACATCACAGATCTTACCCTGCATCGACGTGCTCGTGGGCTCTGCGAAGAGTGGAATAAGCAGGAGATAGATGAGGTAGACGAAGGACAGGGCATTGTACCTGAACAGGCAAGCTGCAGAAACACAGAAAAAGAGAAACAAGCTGAAGAGTTAGGCAACAAATCCAGCTTTTAATCATGGTAAACAACAACAGAACTCCATTGAAATGCCAGCACTGTAAAAGGATATTTATAGCTTGGTGGGTAATACTAGATTACATAACTTTGAACAGTGAATATTTGAGAGCAACATGTGGTGGAACTCATTAAAAATGTTCCCGGTGTAGAAAAGCTGCTCATACCAATAAAAAGCCAAAGAATCTTGCATCCGAACTTTAAACTGACAAGCCTCATGATCTGTTCATCTGGTCTGCATCACAAAAAAGAGCCTGAGATTCATTCGGTCATTCTGGGATAATCACCCAGAGTTCTTGGGTGTTAAGGGGGACATTTAACTCACTGTAATGCAAATGGTCAGATCTGCACCTCACAAAGTGCAGCTTTGCATCAGACAGTGAAGATTTCTTTTTTTTTCCAGAACTGAATGGTCCTTTTTCAGATAATATGAAAAAAAACATATCAGAGAGAGTGCAACAGAGCACCGTCATAAAGCAGTTTCCCCGAAAATGCATCATGTACCTCAGAACAGGAAAACCTGGAAAATAACTTTTGGTCGCCAAAACTTGAAATAAAACACAGCTACATTCAGCAACAGCCTCTGTGAAAGGAACAAAGTGTCATGACCAGTGTCTGAAAAGACTTCACTGTTTTCTTCTAGTCTTTTTGATCAAGGAGAGAAATGAACTGTTAATGAGGTTCGTTCATTTGAACTTTTTGTAATTATTCACTGTCATTTTTGAAATTTAATAATGTTCAATTTCGTTTCATTCATTTTGCAGCTATTTTCATTATGTGTATACTGTGTAAATACTGTGTTCACCTGTACATATGAAAAACACAGTTTGTTTGTTTTTTCTCATAGGGACATTGTTATATTGTTAGTGAGGATATAGTATTATTTTTAAGTTACCTTCATAATTCTATTTTTGTTATCTTAATTTGTTATATGTTCACTCTATTTTGCTATATACTGTTCAGAAGCATTATAACAAAAGAACTTCCCCCAGGGGATGAATAAAGTTATCCTGATTCTGATTGTGATTCTGATCAATTGTTTAAGCAAACATTTTTCTGGCTACAGTTTCTCAAATTTGAGGATTTGCCACTTTACTTGTTTTATTTCATTATAAACTGGATATGGAAAATAACCAGCAGATTTATTAAGGAGAAAAATAATCATTAGTCACGGCACTACTCTATGTGCTGTTTCAGTATTTAGGATGTGGCAGCACACATGACACTGGATTATGTAACTCCACACACTCACCCTTTCCCAAACACCCCCTCCCCTGCCACATAAACACCCTGTCCAAGCACATGAAGGCAGTCTTCTGAGCTCATGATTAAAGTTAAAATGCTTTAAGTGCAAACATGTCTTCTAAAAAACAGTCATCGATGTATTGATCCGTAAGGCAGCTCATTTCCCCGAGTCAGAATGACCCCCGGCCCTGATGTGCGCTTTTACCAGTTAAACGTCTCATGTCACCTGCAGACAGTTAAAGCGCCGAAAATGAAGCAAACTGTAGCAAACACTGCTTTTCAGCACTGAGGTCTATGCACGCAGAACATGTGGCACTTTTTTAACAACCTGAATACTGAGTAAATCTGTAAAATCAGCTGAAATAATACATCAGGGATCCCACATTTTTAAGTTTTACTGAAGCATGCACAAAATGTGGGATGAGATGCATAATGTCTTCCATTTGTTGGGACATTTTTAAGTCAGCAGGTAGTACGGCGAGGAGGGAAGCACACAGTGAATTTGTTGTTAATCACAGTCTGACCTCCTGAATTTCTCTTTGCGGTTATATCAACAAGCACAAAGTTTACAACCTGGTGGCAATGCGAGTTAAGTCAAAATGATCGGCCAATCCAGGCAGCTACCAGGCAGTCCTGAACTACTGAAAAATTACACTTAACTGCAGAAAATGGTGCTTTTATTTATCTTTGCACACTCAATGGACCTATTCATTGACATCTGACTTGGCGGTGACTATCCCCGTGCTGGAGCCCTACAGTGAGCGAACCTCCTGGTTTTCTCTGTGCTCAGACCCAGACCAATGTAAACTAACTAACGTTAATAAATGTTTCGGGTGCTGTCATCTTTGGGTAAAGCAAAAACATCTGTAGATTATGGTTGCTATTTGTAGTCTCAAGTATGCACGGACGCTTGACATGCCAGACCAACAAACCACAAATGTAATCACACAAAAAAACACTTCATCATTATTGCTCATTTGTTTCCTTTTCAAACATCTTCAACAAGGAGGTGAGAGAGTTTTTCAGCCTCTTGGGTGAATGAGGAGGGAATGACTCACAATCTTTAATTTTTGTTCTTCCCCTCCATCATTTCTATTTCCACACACTTCATTTTTATCTCCAATGAATGTGACCTCAAATCAGCTATTTTGCCCAAGTTGATTGTCTGGAATCTGCTTTGTTACAAATCTCATACAGTCATTTTGTATCTGTACTGTGTGGTGGAACAGAGATAATCTGCATCTGTATCTGTGCGGCTCTACTCCAGCGGCTCGCCTGCAGACACTTGACCGCAGTCTTCCTGACCATTTGTCTTTGCAGTGTGACTCACCATCTGAGGATTTTTACACAGGGAATGAAAATAAACTGCCCTTGTTTTCACACATCAGATTACTGCAAAAAAAAAGAACATTCACGGGTGAATCAGGCTTTTGTCTATCCCAATAAAAGCTGTTATTACAGACAGACAAAGCTTCGACACAAGAGAGGCAAACCAGCCTTCGATGTGAAGTCAGGGCCAACTGACTGCAGGGTTTGAGTCCAAAAGCATAAATGTGGCGATAGAAGATAAGGTGGTTGCAGTGCCTGGCCATGCTGAGCACGAGGGAGATAACAGAGGAATTTAAACCCCTCTGACAAAATAATAAAGAGCATGCCAAATCAAGCGGATACCACAACTGTGCAGATGTTTCATTAAGGCACAACACTTACGACTAAGTTTTTTAAATTCAAAGCCAAGATGGTAGATGGAAGCCTATTCTAAATCTACCAACTTTTGGACTGCAACTAAATTTTTATGGCCCACGGTGCTTTTACCAACAATCATCAAGTTTTCAACTGTTCTTATCAGAGGTCTTCAATTCTGTAAAATCTCTTTTCACTTCCTCAATTAGGCCAATCAATTAATTTTGTCAATAAAGTTTTGACATAAATGTTCCCAGAATCCTTGTTGACATTGGCTTTATTTTCTCAGATTAACAGACCAAACATCAACGCATTCTATTTACCATCACAGGGGATGAAGTAATCCTGAACATATTCACTTTTCATAAGATGACAGCTATGAATTTATTTTATTTATTTATTTATTTATTACATTTTGTGTAGCAATTTTCTCTCACTTGACTCATCAGTAAATTAACTATTCCTTGCTGCTGTCATTTCATTCAGTTTGATTTTAAGATGCAATGTCAGTTTGCTAGAAGCTGACCTAGATTTTACCAATAAACTTTAATATGTCTTTTTCTTGAGCCTGAGGCCTGTTTTTGTTTTGTTTTGTACCCTTTATCCCCTTTAAACATACAACATGCTTAATGACTGTGTTTTCTTGTGTGTACAGCTCTGCTTCTGACTCATTTGGTTTAACTGGGCAAGAAGCAGGAGCAGATTTTTTTATGTTCAACAACAATATAATTAAAGATAAAGTTTAGCTATTAATACATTTTTTTCCCTGTGTATTTATAACCATAAATATATTTGATTAGGTTCTGGCCATGTGTTGTTATCATCTCAGATAACTAATGTGAGTGGGTTAAAATCATTATTCGAAGTCAGTTATCCTGTGGTTCACCATTACAGGGCCCAGGGTCCATGGTAGCTAGAGTATTGAGACACAGCAGTACTGCGTCTGTGGAAAGACGTGTATGCAGATTTTTTTTTTTTTTTTTTTACAAATTTTGTCTTATGAAATTAAAACTGAAAAACAGGCACAAGAATGCTGGTTCCAGCGGTGCTCCTGGCAGCTAAGTATCTGCACATCCACTGCCACCTCCGTCTGTCTTTGTTGGTTCTCGTACTCTGCTGCAACCTGCCCCACTCAGAACAGCTGAGCTGCTGCTCTGTCCGTATATTTGCACCACATGTTCAGTATCAGATCAGACATTTTGGGGGGGGGGGGGCACGCTCACAATCATGCTCACACTCCAAACTCTACCAGTAAACACATGAACAGCAGCCTGTTTGATCAGCGAAACTGTAACTGTGTGCAAATGTGTGTGTGTGTGTGTGTGTGTGTGTGTGTGTATCTGTGTGGTGGCAGAGGGACTGTGTACACATGGGGCCAGCAGTTCTGTGCTTTTCAATAGAGGTGCTGTCAGATGGCCAACAGGGAACGCACACTATGCAACGTCTGCAGACAAGTCTTTCACTTGGATACAAGGGAGGATCAGCAACATATATTACACTACTGTACGTATACATTAAGATGTAGGTGTTTGCAGTCAGACAACATCTGCTGTTCTGTTCATTTTGCACTAAGAGAACAAATAATACACTTTATTATCATAAATTGCATGTCATCAAAGCCCAAACTATAAGAATTTGGATCAAGACAAGAGAGAAAAGAAATTAAACCTAAAATGATCCCATCTACAGTGTTACAAATAATAAAAGAAAAAGTAAGTATCAGCATTAGGTCGTTTGCTGATAGACCGATGGTTATTGATTTACATCAGATCCATTCAGCAGTTTTAATTAACATGAGACCTTTGGCCAACAAAAGCAGAGACAACGAAGAAAACTCAGTAAATACCTTCTCTCGTCCCTAATTCCCTCTGCACTTGGATATGTTCCCTTTCTTTCCACTTCACATTTCCTTCATCCTGTCAGTTACTCTGCACAGCTGCAGTGAATGACAAGTGCTCATTTGCACTTTGAAAAAACATAAAATATTAAAGGTATGTTTACGATAAAAGGGAAGGCAATTCTTCTCTCCCTCACAGCCGCATTATTAATTCATACTGTTAAAACGACTTTCCACGAATTAATGGAGACAACGCATGGCCTCGCAATTGCTTTTGGAAATAAAGCGGGCGTCGGGCTGTCAAGCGATGCATTATGGTGGTACTGAGTGGGTCTTATCTAAAGAAAGCATGCTGTTAGCTTTAAAAGTACGTCAACGTAATAAGTCTTACGCAGACACCGGAGTGGAACTACAGTGACAGTTAGATGCTGAGCATTCATCACTCGTGGTCTACCGCAAAATTCCACCTTAAAACACACAGTAAGCCGCATTTAATAGAGTCTGCGTCTGAGGTGTGATCATACCACGGGCATCACCTCCACATTCTGTTCACCCTCCTTCTCAGTGGAACTGGTTATATCTTAGGGATAAAAGTGAGACTCCTCTGGTCTGCCTAAAACTGCTAAAAGTCACCCAAAAGTCAAAATAAGCTGCCAAGTTTGAGGATGACTCACCCGAATCTGCATAGCAAAAGAATGAACCAAGCAAAACTTTCAATAACACAGCAACAATCACTCCAATTATGAAGAGCACATTTTTATCAAAGTTACAAACACTGTAAACTAACCCCAAAAAAACCCCACAACTCTGCTGACTGAAACTCAAAGGAATGCCAAAGGAACAGCAGACATGTAGCTCAAACACTGTCATTGCAATATCAACGTCAATTAATAATATTAACACTACAGGCATGTGCTCAGTGTCCAGTCGGCAGCTAAACAATCAATAACAACACTGATGATTCATTAATGGGCCCTGAGCAAAACTCAGAAACCACAATGGAAAACAAAGATATACATCACTGATACCATAAAAGTAGAACTGCATTTAATGTTACTACAGTATAGTAGCTATATGTAATTTAGGTATTTGTGCAACTTCTAAGTACTTAAATCAACCGCCTGTCTCATTCAGAGTGAAATAAAACTGATTAGAATAAAAAAGTCTGTAATTTTTGGTTGTTTATGCTTTTTTTTTTAATATCAGACATGTGTAGCCATCCAGACTGACACATTAATAGTAGGCTGCGCAGTGCGCAATGGCTCCAAAGGGCTGCTTATTTGACGCACACTCTGCAGTGAGTGGCGGCTCTGTGGTCGGCCGTGTTTCCTTTAACTAAATCCAATACATGCTGACAGCCAAGTGAAGAACAGTGCTGGTCCATCATTGCTCCAGTTTGTAATTTATGGAGTAGCCGGCGTGTGACTCTGTGTGCTCGTGTTTGGGTTCAGTTCTGGAGCACCGACCTCAGCAGCAAGGGATGAACTGTGGCCTCCAGCATCAAGGGGTCAGGGATAAATCATCGTGAATTTCGATTAGATTGCCTGTCTTAATGTTCTACATACACAAATACTTATGGTCTGTAAGTCAAATTTTGATTTAATGTCAGCGAGATTTATAACAGTGTACATAGGTGGGGAGGAAAAAACAAAAATAAGGATACTAAGTAATTTAAAGTTGCATATAAATATAATTAACAGATGTTTAGAATAATGATTTCACTTTATGAGAGTTAGAGTGTTAGTTTTAATTGATCAGTCACCAAGCCACACCTGGAAGCACACGTAGGCCGATAAAGATGCGTAACAGCCAGCGGATGGAAGAAAAACTCACCCGCTGCAAGACACACTGGCAGCAGCAACCTGAAGACCAGCCCGCACACCACCTCAGAGGCCATGGCTCTGGGCAGCCCTTGTTGAATCCAGGTAAAAGTAGCAGGGGATTGTCTCTCTAATGTCGCTCTCGCATCCCAAACTCCTGCGCTCTGTCAAACCCCAGCTGGCGTCAAACTGGTGCGCTCCTCCGAACGGCCACATCGGCTCTCCCTCATGGCACCTGGACCCCGGCGGTTATTCCACAGTGGTAGATTGCGCATTTACCGAGGTTGACCGCAGCAGGCATGTCACCGGTGAGTAAAGTCACCATCGTAGTTTAGCTGCTCAGAAGCATTAAAGTCGTGTTGACGCTGCACAAACTGAGCTGCGGACTCAGGTGCGCAAACAGCTGCGCTGGCACCGCGCGCAGAAATACCGGAGAAAGGAGCCAACAAGTCCTCAAACCCAATTAACCCTTTTTTTCTACAGAAGCACATTAACAAGAACCGTTCCAAACACTAAACAGTCAAAATACACCACTTCACGTGTCGAGAACACTCAGAATAAGCGGATAAATGTACCCGTCCCCTTTTACCCCCTTGGTGAAATTTGACTTTCTGACTTCTGGTGTGGACTGAATTAGCTAACAGGAGGCTACAGGACGAGCGTGTGATTGATACCTGATCCGGCCAATGCGAAGTCTTCCTCCTATAACCGGTCCAGCCCCCAGCGATAATTGGAAGCAAGAGGTGGGACGCGGAGATGGATGCAAATACCATCAAGTATCAAAAGCTTTTGTTTGGATTTCACACAACATATTTTCACAGTTTACCATGTAATCATAAAATAACATTAAATGAGCACGGCTGCCTCCGGGAAGGTTTCATGGATTTCAGGAGACTTTGACTTACCATGGCATCCCTGCAGGTCTGTTGTCCAGCTGTTCGTTAGAGAGAGAAACAGCGACGCCTACTGGTTGGAAACCGGTACACCCTTCTCCATCCAATCCGTGCTGCCACAGAACAGGCCCGTCACATTTCTCTGTCCTCGGAGGCAGGAAAATCATTTTACCAAAAATGTTTTCGGTTATTGAAATATTTATGAACGCTGTATGAAAAACATTGGCTCTGATTACATTCAATCCAGCTGTCTGCTGAGTAAACAAGACAAGTATCATGTCTCAAACCTCAACCGCTAAAGTGCTCCGATCTGTTTATGAATTTCCAAAACGCAACTTACAATATTGACTTGCACCACTGAAGTGTTGTTAGCTGTCAGTTGTTCAATTCTATGAAGTCCAGAGGTTGAAGCCTTGTGACTGTGGCTGATGTGTAACTTTCAGCTGTGAGACTTGACCTTCTAATATAATATTAATATTACTGCAGAGGACAACAGACAAAAAGGACCTTTGTTTGCTTCAGGTGATCTGTGGGATTTAATAATATTAACGTTTTTGTTGACAAGGAGAATACTGAGAAATAACTTGATCTTGTCTGTTTGTAGATGCAACTAACTTGGCTAATTCATGTCACTGTTATATGCATTTTCCCCTTCTTTTCTTTTCTCTATCAAAATGAGAATATCAATACAATTCTCATGTCTGTGTCTCAGTGCTCCTCCTCACAGATTCTCAAAGCCTGTGGGGACTCCACTGGCGGGATTACCATCCTTCCGCCAAATGATATTAGAGGCTTAATGAGTAATTAAATGAATTTATTGATGCACAACAGGAAAGATTGAAGCATGTGAGGAGTCTGGCGACTGGACCCCATCATGACCCCATCACCAGGGGCCTGCATCTAATGATTATTTTCATTATGGACTAATTTGCTGACTGTTTTCTTGATTTGATTGCTTAACTTAATTTAACAGCGAGAAATGTCCATCTCAATTACTCCAGAGCCCAAAGTGACACCGACACAACCTTTATTTTGTCCAAGAAGCAGTCCAAACCTTGAAGTTAATAAAATGATTACTATACTTGTACATTCGGTGCTCTCCTGTATAAGAATGCATTATATTTCATAAACTCATCATACGTTGCTCTTCATTTGAAAGATCTTAATTTTTCAAGTAACTAAGGGTGTCAAATAAATGTAGTACAGTGGAAAGTACAATATTTCTCAGAGTGAGAAGAGTGTGAAGAATCATAAAACGGAAATACTCCCATGAGTGTTGAGCACTTTAGATTTTTTCCCGCCAAAATCAAGATTATCACGTGCCACTGAGAAAATATGGAAATATCTGCATTCATCGTGTTATTCCGCTCACTTTTTTAACATCTGAGTCATTGAAATTTAAGGTGTCATTAAGAGAGAGAGGCCTGGTGCTGCTCCATTCTACACTGACAACTTGTGTTGACATACACAACATTTGCTTGAGTGTTTGCTTTTTAAATAACAGCAAGAATTATGCTCCAGAATTCTCTGAGTCTGAGTATAATCATTACTTCCTTTGAAGTCCATTTCCATTAGCTTAAACATCAGAGACGGGTTCAATGATTACTCCTCTTGAATGGGACACTAATTATTCCTCCCACTCACAAAAGGATCCGATTTAGGACTGTGCGTGTTTCTGATCGTCCAAATTGCTGTAAAGAGCATATACAGGAGCAGAAGCCAAGACATTTTCAGAAAATGCCCACTAAAAACAAAAAAATAGTGTCACAAAAGGGAATAAATAAATGTAGAAACTACTGTTACTACCTTCTCCCTTTTATCACTAATAGAATAAAAACACTTAAAACTCCACTTAAGGTTATTTATCACCCCTATTAAAAGAAACTGCGTTCAAGAACAAGCTGAGGAGTGCTGACCTCATGTTTACTTGTCGTGTATAGATAAAGAGGAGCAGCCAAGTTTTTACTGAGGCATTAACATATGATTACAACCAATCAATCGAGCATGCTTTGATATGTTTAACGACCCTATTGACAAGGAAATGATCCATGCTGTTATCTCCTCCAAAGTGCATTAGGCACGGGGAACACAAGGTTTGATGGGAGTTGTCAGCCCTCCGCATGGAAACGCAGGGCACTTAAAAGCAGCGCGGGGTCCTGCTTGTGGTGCGATGAATCACCCTTTTTGGCCTAATCAGCCGAAGTGGATTCAGTTTATGAAAATGAAGAAAAAAAAACAAACAGCTAAGGGAAAAGCTGACTTTGAGAGATCATCAGCGGGCTTGCTTGTCAACCCATGCCCCGAGGCTTCACTTTTTCCCCTGGAAATCCAGACTGACTGGATGCTGTGCTGCTGCAGCGGTGGTGTGGGAGCAGCCGGAGAGTCACCGCGAGGCCCCTGAACTGCAGCCAGCAGTGATCAATAACCCACCGCAAAACATGTCAGCCCTTGATTTGTTTCTGCTGTTTGAAGCCCGGAGCCGCTGATCTAATCCCTCAGATGGATGCGAATCTTAAGTAACATTTGTCTTTGATCCATTATTCATCTGATTCAGGAGAGAGAGTTATTGATAAGCTCTTGGGGCCAAATGGATACAACAGTCTTACACAGTTGTAATTGGTGGAGAATCAGTTAACTTGCTCCACATTCATGTAAAAAATGGGATAAACGCAACAGGAATCGTGTGGGTTTTGAAATCTTGTTCTTGTGAGGCCTGCAAAAAGCACTTTGTGGAAAATCAGTTTATAGTAGTGGTGACAGCGAGTCTCAAGATAAAGATGTCCTGCTTTTTTGAGTTCAATTCACTCTGAAACAAGAATAAAAGCAGCGAGATTTAAGCAGCTCTGTGAGGCTGCGTCTGAGGCCAGCAGTCAGGTCATCACACTTGATGATGCACTGAAGCAAAGGTCGGGGATCATCAAAGTCATCACAGCTCATCCTGAGTTCAAGTTCATTCAAGTGTCTGGACAACACTTTGTGTCAGCCCATCAAACAGAGAGGAGGACTGATCAGCTGAGAAACTCTTACGTAGGTATGAATGGGATTTTTTTATGTAAGGAAGAGAATCATGACTCACTGAGTGAGATACATGGAAACAGTATCACTGCATATATAAACATGCACACAGCTTAAGCATAGTTTACAAAGATAAAATGCAACAGTAAATAAATTATCAGCAAAAGCACTTTGCTATCTACTATTTTGGCTCTCTGCATTGTATACTGTATCTCTCAGCTCTCTAGTTACTGTATATTTCATAAGAAAATAGTTGACTTTATGCCATACAAACATGACAAGACCAAAAGTCTGTGGACAATGTCAGTGTGGGGCTGTTTAGCTCAGTTTCCACCTCTTAGTCCCAAGGGAATTAAGGAAAGTCTCAATTCCACAGCATGCAGTGATATCTTGACTAATGTGCTAACAATTTGGAGCCAGGACCATAAAGAAAAGGTTTTCCCAGTTTTGTGTTCAAGAACCTGACTGGTCTGCACAGAGACCGGACCTTAACCACATCCAGTGCCTGTGCAGTGCAGGATCTTCATCTCTTTATTCTACATATTTATTCCACCATGAAAACGGGACTCATCAGGTCCCAAAAATGTGTTGATAGCATAGAAACAGGAAGCAGATCACGTTCCTTTTCAGTCTGGTCAGGCCCTTTCAGTTCAGCGTCTCATAAAAATTACTTTCAAAAGTAGAACATTATGTGGAGGAGTTGATGAGCTCTGTAAAATCCAATCGTGCCGAAAACCCTGCCAGCCTGCAATATACATGAGAACGGAGAAAATCTGTCGAAACAAAGAATTTCAAATGATTGCACTGAAGATGCTTTCGCTGCCAGTCTGCAGCAGAATTTGCCAAGAAGAGAAATAGAAGTGCAAATGAGATTAACGTCCAGATTGCTTCAATATTGATCCTCGAGAGAAATCCAAACTCTGTCTGTATGTGTTCAATATTTACATGGATGCACTTTCCATGCACTCTAACTGTGCTGCCACTAAAGTGGGCTTTTTAGTATCTCTCTGTGGTGGCTGCGGGCAGAACGTCTCTTCAGGAATTCAGACAAATGCACAGTGGTGTGAAAAATTTCTGTTACTTTGAAAAGCTGAGCAAGTAAAAGATGACCTGATTTCTGTAAGGCAAAAAGTTAAAGATGACTCATGTCGTTAATATTTTAAGCAGGATTCCTTTTTTTAATTTCCATCTTTTATAGTTTCAAAATAACAAAAAAAAGGATAAATGCCCAAAGCAAAAGTTCAGGCCCCCTGCATGGTCAGCACTTAGACTAGTAACACCCCCTCTGACAAGTATCACAGCTTGTAAATGCTTTTTCCAGCAGCCAAAAATCTTCTGGCTCTTGATTTGGGGGATTTTCACCCGTTCTTCCTCCTTCCTTGTGAAACCCTTCTGGTTGTGAGATTCTTCAGGCCCTCTTTCATGCACTGCTCTTTTGAAGTCTATCCATAGATTCTGGATGATGAGGTGTGTTCAGGATCATTATCATATTATTATTTGAGGAGGCCTGAAGCTAATCGATCCACCCGGGTGTTGAACAGCTGAAGACTCTGCATCTTTTTTCTTCAAACATACCTTTGATTATTGCTGCTAAAATGTTGTATTTTAACTGCATCAGTCCACAGGACTTGTTTGTAAAATGCATCCAGCATGTTTAGACGTTCCCTAGCAAAATTCTGAAGCTGAGTTTTGTGCAAGCTTTTCTTCTGATGGCTCTTCTCGAAGCTCGTATGTGCACAGGACAACAGCGCAGCACCACCCCGCACTCTGCTCAGTCTTCCTGAAGGTCGAACGGAGGTTTCGATCTGCCTTTCTAACCATCCCACAAGCAGTTCTGTTAGAAAGTGTTGACTTGACCGTTAACAGCCTTTTCTTAATGACATGATGGAGTGAGGAAAAGGTTTCCTGAAAACACTTCTCTTGCTGTGTGGGCATCAGTCACACGGTGGGAGGCATCAAAGTTTTTATATAGTCATCTCATGATGACTGGGATCAAGCCACAGCTCCAACAAGCTGATCAAGGTCTAAGACCTTGGTTGAAGTAATCTGAGATCTTGAATGTATTCCCAAACTTTTGTACTGTGTTGCTTTCCTTTTGAACTCTAAAATTGTTCAGAACAAAATAAAACACTCTTAACTTCAGTTCATCTTCTACTCACTTAACTATTTGTTGTAACAGACATTTTGACCAGGGGTGCCAAAACTTGTTCAGGCCACCACATATCTGTGCCACCTGGACAACTGTCAACCTTATGATGGAGCTAGAAGAAAAGTCAGAGGATCACCCAAATCAGTATGCTTCAACATTTGGGGATAATGAATGTGTTTGCTAAAATTTTGTGCCAATCTGTCTAATAGATGTCGAGAGATTTCATGAGTTAAGTAAAGAATTTTACCTGTAAAAAGTTAGTAATTAATAGTAATAGTAATTAAGTAATTAAGTCAGAGGGATTCCTTCCTTTGGGACCATGAATTAATTGGTTTGAAAAGTCACCCTTCAACTCTCATTCTTAAAATGTCACCAGCTAGAGAGCTATTCGTCCCAGTTACAAAGAGCAGCCTTTGTGTGTGGTGTCGATGTGATGCAGGACTTTTAGAAAGACAAGACAAACAGGACAGAGCTAAAATTATTTAACTGCAATGAGTGCATGATTGTCTCCACATTAGTCTGGATGTAAGAGGCCGGCTAGAAGCTCTTTTATTATTGTGAAATGATGCAGGATAATGGCGTTCATTAACTGATGACTGAGGGTCTGTTATCTCAACGTTAGAAGGCAGGAAGATGCTCATGTTAATGCACGTGCTCAGGATGTCGGCCTCATCATAAGGAGCTGATATGTTGACAAACCTTTCTGGATTACCGCTGGTTTGTTTCGGACATTACGTTACATCCTGAACGATTCACAGCACTCAGATTGGAGGATGGCCTTTTGCGGTACAGCAAATGGTTACTGAGGACTGTTTGTGCTTCTGAAGAAGCTAAGCATTTTTGGCTTTTAACACAATAGTGATGACCTAAGAGATCACAGGTCATCGGGACTTCAGTCCTTTTGTCCTGTTGCAGACAACAGTCTCTATATCATGAAACACAATGGACTTCTTAAGGGGAATAGGCAGCATCTGCTCTCAGAGACCACACAGAATAGATGACTTGATGAGGAGGAACGCTGAGTGTTTGTGTGTGTGTGATCGAAATGCAGTGACGTTTAAGTTAATCAGACTCAATCAGAGATGAATGACTTTTCAGCTGCTATTTATAACCATTTGCTCTGTTATTATCTTAACTTTTCATCTAGTGACTAGGGTCAGGTTTGTTGGGTACATGTTTCAGAAGCTGCAAACCCAGACAAATAAATTATTTGAGGTTAGCGACTCCTTCTGGGAACACCCAACCTTCCCCTCCTTGCTGTCACATACATCATAATTATCTGATGTTCACAGTCATGATTCAGTATTTAATTTGTGACAGAGTGCTGGTTATATTATCATCGTAGCAACTTTGCCTCAGCCTCTGTCAAAGATCTCTGCTGCAACCGGAGATTTCCCAGAATTACTTTCAACATAAATATATGGGTTTCAGCTGTGGGTTGTGCATGAAGTTACAGCAGTAGCACAGCACTAGAATACTAACATCTGGTGGTGAGTTCTGTTATTTAGGTTAAAAAAATGATAACACACTGTAAATAAAAAAATACTTAATTCCAAGTAAAGGTTATGAATATGAATGGGACAATATTACATGTATTAATTATTATCATTCATCACTGATGATGCAATATTCAATTGTATTTGTTGTATATTATGCAACACAAAATTACAAGTACCTAAAAACATATTTAGTGCGGTACTTGAGGAACTTACTTGACGTTGCTGTATTTGTCTTCACATCAGTCCAACCTCGGTTTGTACCCAGCAGAAGGGTCGTCGACATCCTTTCCGCTGATGGATGACAAAACAAACAACAACTGGTGAGTGATTTATCGCTTGTTCCTGTCAAGGGTTCATTAGGTGCCTAATGCACATCTAATCATTAAAAGCACAAACATCAGTGCTCCCCCCCCTCACAAAAAACAGGCCTTGATTGAAGTTGAGTCTCATCCTGTAATATAATAACCTTGTTAGGAGCTGCATAGTATCCATGATAACCTGACCAATCATCAGGCAACGCATTAGGTGTAATGTGATTGTAACAGGGAACTGACTGTGTTATTTGGAAGTTTTCTGCTGAGCCTGCAAAACCAACTCTGCTCTTAACACCTGTTTTTGATTTAGAGGACACTCATCTATTGATCACTGTGGTGAAAAGCAAAAAACAGGGTCAGTAGAGGCTTATAAGAGTGTTATGTACTTAAAAATACACCAAACTTCCTGTTGGGAAGAGAAAATGGCTAAATATGATACACATACCTGTACTTTTTCATACTGTGTCAAAGTTTGTGTCCTAAGTCCTATGTGTCAGCTTTTGAGCATCGCTTTTCCCTCAACGACAAGTCCCGGTGTCACTGCACCTTTCAGTGAAAACCCACAATTCTCAGATTAAAGCCTCATCATGGCCTTAACGTTCTTCTCACTGAAATCACAGTAGATATAATAAATCCACTAGCAGGAGTTCATCATAGAAAACATGATGATGTTGCCAGTAGGTCACGCTGCACCGCTGCACTGTAACGGCACATAGATGTGGGACTCATAGTGTGGGACCGGGCACTGCTGCGTCCTCTCGACCGGGAACTTTATTCCAGGGGAAGGAAGTTAGTCAAACAGTACTAAGATAGAAGACGCAACTACGGCGCATGGTTAAGAATTTATTTTAGAGTCACGGAAGATGAGTATAGAGTCAGCGCTGAGGCTTCGACCCGTCCACTTTAACAGTTGGAGAGACGAAGCCCCGAACTAAGGAAATCATAAGTTTTTATGCATCTTGACTCCTCTTGGGACCAGGGCGCATATCCTTGCGTGTTATCCTCCTGGCGCCAGGGAGTGCGACCCTGAGTGTTATCAGTGTCTTGCTATGTGTAGCCAACCGGCTCTAGCTGGACCCGAGCGAGTGTTAAAATCAGATGTGGTGCATTCTGTTCTGATGAGCAAGCAGCAGCGAAGCAGTGATTAACATATCATAAGGCTATGGCATGACATGGTGTGATGAGAAATAAGAACACTTGGTTTCATAATAATCCAACAGTAGCAAGTATGTGAAGTTGGGGGCAGACAGGACAGTGTATAATTGAGTTCCAACACTTTCCTGTTTCATGGTGAAACATGGCGCCACCTTGCATTGAAAACTCTCGTGGCGGGAAAGGGCTTGCTATCCCAGCTTGCACGCTACACGTTTGTCTATTGTTTTCTCGCCCACATTCTTGTGCTTTACAGTCGTGTGTTTGTGTTCGTTTACCCCTGCTCAGCTTTGCTGACCCTACATTTGTGTGACGTCACGTGTGCCTCTCTGTGGTGCCCGCGCTTCTTATTACTCCCGCTGCTGTAACGGTCGCGCTGACCGACAGGGCGCGCGCTCTCCCAGTACGTGTGCGTCAGAGGAGGGCGGGGGAACCAACATGGCGCCCCCAACAACAACAACAGCAGCTGTCCCGCTGCTGCTTTGTTTAGCATCGTTTTCGCTGCAAATCGGCTCCTCCTGCACTTCTATCTGAACCGTGCTACAAACCAATCAGAGACGACAGACCGGACTCCGTCAAGTAAGTGACGACAACATCTACGTATTCTGCTGACGCTGACACATTTGCACAGTTGACTCTGAGTGAACTACTTAACCGTTGTAACTAGTAATTAGTAACGCTCCCTGGGGATGTTATTCATACCTATGACCCACCATGTCAAAAATTAAGTATAATTATTAACATGTGGGTTTATGTCTCAGTTAATGTGAGGTTGTTTATCATATTTTTACATATCTTATTACAGTGTCTTCAGGGTTCATTTGCCTTTCTTTGGGGTATTTGTCATCTCTTTGCGTTCATTTGGTCTTCCATGTGAGCACCATGATTGTGCAGGCATGACGTCACGACGAACCAAAACATAACTGTTGTGCACTCTGACCACACCAGGGCGAGTGGACAGCACAACAAAACTATCAGTCTTATCCTTCACTTATTTTAGGACACGGGCCCGGCCGCATGAGTACGTAAAGGAGTCGGACCTCCCTCTGTCGTGGGACTGGAGGAACGTCCAGGGGAAGAATTATGTGAGCGTCACACGGAACCAACACATCCCCCAGTACTGCGGTTCCTGCTGGGCCATGGGAGCCACCAGCGCATTAGCAGGTAACCATGACAACGGTGGGAGGGAGGAGGGAGGAGGGCGGGCTGGGGGAGAAAACAGGATATGAAAACAAGGATGCGTCAAATATACAATATGTAATTATTTAAATTCACAGTATCCTCCCTACACAGTTTGTTACTCCAGTTATTGCACAGTCATATTGGTGTGGCAGAACTGGCACAGGCATCCACAAGAGAAAGAAAAGACTGTAATCCCCTAAGGGAATTCAAGCACGTCATCTTGGTGATATTTCTTTTATTCTTTTGTCCAAGACCGGATCAACATCAAACGTGGAGGAGCGTGGCCGTCGGCCTACCTGTCAGTCCAGAACGTGATAGACTGCGGCAGGGCGGGCTCTTGTTTTGGAGGAGATCACCTGAGAGTCTACGCCTACGCCCACGAAACAGGGATCCCTGATGAGACCTGCAACAACTACCAGGCCATAAATCAAAGTAAAAAAAACAAGACACTTCCTCCTGCGATTGCTATGCCTGCTGTTACACTAGTTAAACTATTGCGCCAATGTTATGTAGTTGGAACTCCGATCTCAAACTCATTAAACACCTCTGGGATTAACTGGGATACCATGACTGTGAGCCAGGCTGCGTCATGCATCATCAGCAGCTAATCTCACTAAGGCTCCTGGATAAACCGGTGGCAAATCCCAACGGCTGGGTTCCAAAATCAGGTGCAGAGCCCGAAACCAGAAAAGTGGAGACCGTTATGGCAGCATATCGACGCAGGTCACACTCACAAGCCATTTGCTACAAAACAGTAACTCGTTGTCTATTTTAAGCATAGCTGTTTACAGGCATGTGCTCGTTCCCTCCCTGTCACTGGAAACCATAGCAACCAAGGCTACAGTACAGGAAAGGCAGGGCAGCCAGGGCACCCAGCAGAGGAGGTAAAGGGCCAGCACCTTCAAGTCTCAAAGTAGGACAAACCTATTGAGACATACAGGATGGGGTGGCGTTACACAGGGTTCACCTGTGTTGCTCGTCTCTTTTCCTCCATGCATCAAGACATCTCATTCTCTTGACTCTTCTCCCAGCAGCTCACAAGACTTTCCATCACTCCAGTGAGACGTGTGGGTGTTATTGTTTGGTGTTTACATATTTTGGACCATATGCTCCACATTAAACTGCAACATTACGGACATAATTACATTACTGTGAAATGAACGGCGCAGCCCTGCGCTCTAAATGAATTAAACAACAGTCTTATTCATTTTGTTTTTGGATGGTCCGCAGAGTGTGTGCTGTT
Organism: Psettodes erumei; assembly: GCA_016785225.1. NCBI lineage: Eukaryota > Metazoa > Chordata > Actinopteri > Pleuronectiformes > Psettodidae > Psettodes > Psettodes erumei. The sequence continues at coordinate 1,930,744 of JAFBJZ010000616.1, forward strand.
TAACCAGTGTGGCACCTGCTCCTCCTTTGAGTCCTGCACCGTGTTGAGCAACTACACCGCGTGGAAGGTGGGAGACTACGGAAAAGTTTCTGGGAGAGACCAGATGAAAGCAGAAATTTACACCAACGGGCCCATCAGGTAGTGCCAAGTCATCCTCCCCAGTCATTTCTAATTACTCACCCACCCACACTCTCCACGTGAAGGAGGAGATTCAGCCTAAACCTTTCACAGAGCGATTAATCAAAGTCAGCTCTTTATTACTTGACATATTGTTAATAATATTAAAACCTCTGAGGGCATGTTACAGAATGCAGCAGTCTGCTTTTACTCCCAAGACGTCTTAAAATGCAGTTAGTAGCATGAATTTGATGCTTTAGCATATTGTAATGATTGCAAACAAACCTGTTTTTCCACAATATACAGTATTTGTTTTAATAAATACAGCTGAAGTTTATGACCCTTGACAGTTCACTTTTGTTCTTCACTTAATTCTGCCCATATAGAATTTACCAACCTAAACTAGCTCTTTTGTTGAAGGTTTGGCTTTGCATTGCCTTTTAATTAATTCCATTTAGTATTAGTCTTAGTAGTAGTCCACCAGTATTACCTTGATCCTAAGGTCTTAAGTTTGCTATCCTTTTACCACAGATACAAAAGATCAAACTTTTCATGAACTTCTTTTCCATTAGTTGAAGTGCCTGGGCTCAAAGAAGGATAAAAAAGATCTTTTTGAATACAATTGTAGTTTTGGAAAAAATACAAAAATGTCTAAGTAAAATATGTGAACAATTTTTTTTTTTAAAAATGTGCACATATTTTATCAACAGTAAGTAAAGAAGTTATTCAGAGAACCTTCAGGGAAAGAACTGCTCTTGTGAACATCTGAGTTCAGCTCCAAAGCAAGTAAACTGTGTTTGAAACATTGCTCAACCTTCCCACACAGTACAAAAGTACAAAACAGTAGAAAAAAAGCGCAGTTTTGGCCTTTATTTGATGATTAACAAATGTTTCAGATGTTACTTCAGCAGGATGAAGTTCAGACACAAACTTTACAAGCTCCTCTCTCTGTTTTACAGTTGTGCCCTGATGGCCACTGAAGGCCTGGAGACGTACTCTGGAGGGATTTTCTCAGAGTTTCACCCCCTCTCTTTACCAAATCACATTGTGTCTGTGGCTGGCTGGGGTGTGGCAGAGGACGGGATCGAGTACTGGGTTGTCAGGAACTCCTGGGGAGAGTTTTGGGTTGGTTTTTTCCCCTCTCTCTCTGTGCACCACACCCTGCCTGCACGGCCTGCTCTCAATCTGCAGCTATGATCTGAGACGTGAATTTCTCTCTCACAGTGTTCAGAGACAGTGTTCATGTTGCAGGGATGAACAGTCACTGTTTTAAAGAAGTTATGTTCACTGACACCGTGCTTCTTGCTTGAACAGTAAATAATGTTTTGTTTTGTTTTTTCAGGGAGAACATGGATGGGCGAGAATAGTCACCAGTGCCTACAAAGGAGGAAAAGGCAACTGGTTCAACCTGGGTATTGAGAAACACTGTGCATATGGGGACCCTATTGTTACATAGAAACCTAAAGAAACTGATCATCTCTAGTTTTGTCACGTTGGGTTTATTGAAATAACTGTTGGAGATAACGTGTGTATTCTTAAGAATTAAAGGATTTATTTAAAAAGAAATAACATTTAATTGTTTTCTTGCTGAGAGTTGAAATTCAATTTGTTGTTTTACTTTTGAGGAGTTTTCCCCATTTCCAGTTTTTGTGCAACACTAAGCTAATAACGCCCAGGCTATGGCTTCATACTTAAACTTCTTTTAATATCCACTGATATGTTAAACCTATAATTAGATAGATAGATAGATAGATAGATAGTTTCCTTTATTCATCCCTGAAGGGAAATTATGTATTGTGTGAAATTATGTATAATTAACGCTATTTCTGTGGACATTTGGAAAGTAGTACAACTATGTTGTTAAGTAGTAAGCATAATAGTCTTACAATCTAATTTTAGAGCTCTCCGTATGAATTTGAGAAGCTTAACCACATTCAGACACAGGATCAGTTAATTTGCCTGAAAATGCAGCCTAAACAGACGGCCTGCTCCGAATTCAATTTTAAACTTGAATTATCTCTGCAAGTCTGCAAAAACGGCAGGTTCTTTCGCTTCGCGCGTCTCGGGGGAAGCTGTTCCTTCGACAGGCGAGCTGACTCATTTAAATTCACCTGTGGTGAAACAGCGATGGCAGGTCTGAGGAAAGGGGAGCTTACCGTTACCCCCGACTTACTGCATAACATCTGCACAAAAGGCTTCTAATGAACATCAGGAGGCCGGCCAGTCAGTCTAATTTAGCATCAGTCACGTCTGGTTTGAATAAGTCAGAGAACCAGCAAATGCTGTCAGCAGCTTCCTTTAACATGAGCAGGGTGCTGTTATCTCTAATATGCAAATGTGAACCACATGGAAATATTCCTTTGTCACCTTCAGTTGTTAGGTTAATGACATAATGAATCAGTGTTTTGTGCATTGAGGCCATTGAGGACACTGAGGTCACACCCTCAGTATTTTTTCATCGGCTAAACGGGAGAGTTTGCATTCTACAATTAAAACGTACCACTCTGAGGTTGTATTACTGGCTGATTTTTATTCCAATTTCAGTATATATAAATTCAACTTCTTCTCGGCTGACAAAAAGATGAAACCTTTTGTTCCCATCCATGTGGAGGAGGTTTTAGTACTTGTAAAACGTGGATGTCTGTGCAGTGAAATAAAACTTGATGGTGTTGGAAAAGATGTTCAGAGAAAAGGGTAAGGGACATCGGTCAGAATGTCAGCACCAGGAAACTTCGCTGGTCTTGAAGCTTCATAATTTAAAATTTGCACAAAAAAAAAACACATACAGGGTTGGAAATATGGAATTAAAGCTTAGACAATAACTATAATTAGTCTAAATGTCTATGTCTCTGTGATAGCAAGAGCGGTTAGAGACACCACCAATTTTACACATTACAGAACTGTCCACAAAAATAGAATAAACTAATAAAATAGCCCATATGATTTCATCACTGACTACGGAGTAGCATTCTGTTAAATGCCAATAATGCCAATGTCCAATATTTTAGGAGTTTGACCCATACAGTGAATAAAAGACAAAATATCTTGGACTTTCTGGTCAAAATTTGATCACTTCCCTCAAAACATTTTGCATGAGTCCTGCAATAACTTTATGAAACCATCACTAAAATCATTGGACTACTCCCTCATCATCCAACCTGCTCAGGGAGATAAACATCACAAAACCATTAACGGTGCAAGCAGAAAACCATGAAACTCAATTACAAGTACATGAATCCAAAAGCAAAAGGGTACAGAGATGAGATAACATCATCAAGATCAAAAATATGAAGAGTTTTAAGTGACATGAAAGAAAACATTTGACTACTGAATACAACAAAAAGGGAATTTGATTCAGGTCATGAATCAAGGCCCCAGATCTTTTATTAACATTATTTTTCCCAACATGAAGGTCTAAGTGGTGTTTCAAAGCCCTCTCTGCACTGTCAGGAATAAAGTTCTAGTGGAGAAATACAGAATACAAGCCAAAAACAAAAGGATGTCTAAAATAAAAATGTGGAAGTATTAACTAAATTTTCCCTCAGGGAAATAATAAAACTGCCACATACTGTATATTGTGGGGCAATAGGTGCACAACAACAAATGTTTGCCCCAAGGAGGTTAATCTGGCCACGACCCTGCCTGTGACTGTGAATGGAAGCAGGATTTGTAACATAAAAGATTGTAAATTGTGTTTCATGACTGTTTTAACCCAGAGGAGAAGGGCTCCGAATTAGAAATGCATCTCAGTGGCATGGTTTTGTGTGGCCGGGTATTAGTAAATCTCTCAATGTCTTCTCCTTGGAGCCTGTGGGCCAGTGATGAGCTGTGTAAAACCAGTTCAAGTTGGAAAGCAGAGAAGAGTTCATTTTGGTGCCATTTACATTGGAAGGCAGACATAGCTTTGTGTGCTGTTTGAGTGGAGCGAAGCCAGGGTTGTACATCTGGAGGGGACTGGAAGGGAGCAGAGTTTCAAGTCTCCACCCTTTTTGGTTTCTAGAGACAAAAATGCTCATTCATGATCTCAAACATATTATGAGTATGAGAACCGAGATGCCTTTCCCTTTAATCGTGCTGCCATGCATCAGTTTTCTCTCTGTGCTGCTGCTGCTGTTGCAATGCTCTACTTTCCGCTTCTTCATCCTGCACGGGTCAAATCTTGCACCAAATGTCTTCTGAAGTGTTTTTTTTTCCAGTCAGGGCAGGGTGAAGACAGAGAAGGTGTTAAAAATATCTTCTCCTTTTTGAATGTGTGAGCATACATGCATGACCCTTGCAGACCAGCTGGTTTAGCAGGTCATGCTACTCTGGGGCCATAATTGAAGCAGTTGTGTCAGAGCTGTGTGAAACTCCTCTGTTGAGGTTCTATAGTTTCAGAGCTGTGCATGCGCACACACACACACACACACACACACACACACACACACACACACACACAGAGTGTCCTGGTGATTAGATTTCTGCTCTTAATCACTTAATCTCATTTGTCCCATAGTTTGCTGGCCCCTCTTCCCTCTTAGTATTTGTGCACTTTGTGTGGGCTGACGCCAGCTTTACTGATTGCTGATCAGATTTATCAGTAGAATAAGTTCAATTTTTTTTTCGACTTGCTTTTATAATAACTTTTATCTTAAGTGGTTTTCAGTCTTTCTCCTGTTTAACCAACCCTGTACCTAAGAAAGTTAAGCTCGCAGGTGTGAGCAAGAAAAATACCGGAAGTGATCGCCTTCTGCTTTAGGTTGAGTTCAATTTGTCATGTCGGAGAAAAAAAACTATGAATAAAACACAAAAAGCATTCTATTAGTGTAATGTAATTAATAACTTATATTCAAGTAGACAGCTAATTGTGGATATATTTTTAGTGTACTTCATTCTACAGTGAAAGATAGTGCGCAGTTTTATTTTGAAAAACCAGCAGTAGAAATATTGTTTGCAGCTCGATCATTTGGAGCTGAGCGGTGCTGTAACTGCGGCTGATCAACGCTCTCCTTCGTCTCTCTCTCCGGCAGCAGTGGATATTTTCAATTTTATCTTGATTTCATTGGACGCTCTCCGATTCGGAGTTTTCCTCTTCGCTCTCGGGGCGGACTTGGCCATGAGCATCGCACGGCTGGAGACCTGAGCAGTCGGGTCTGGAAGAGGTGAAGATGCCTCATGGACCGCTCCATCGCCGCCAGTGCGCCAGTTCAGGGCATCCCGAGCGCCGAATAACAGAGAAATGCCGAGGTTTAGCGTCAGGTGGACGGTCGCGGCGGTGTTGATTCTCGTGGTCGGCGGCGCCTTCTTCTTCTGCGAGTATCTCATCTACTTCCCCACCATCCTCAAGTGCGCCTGGCCGAAGATCGGCCATGCGCGGGGCGGAGAGGGAATGGACGGCCGCCCGACCGACTCCGCGGTCCGCGCTATGGTGCTGTCGGACACGCATCTCCTGGGAGCCGTCGGGGGACACTGGTTCGACAAGCTTAGGAGGTAAATGCCGTCAGTTCCTTTCCGTTTTCAGGCAATCCATCACTGCCCCCGCCAGCATCCATCAGTCTGGGACTGTGCAGGAGGGCTTTGTAAACAAAAACAATAAATAATATTGACTTATGTGTCCCATTGCGCAGGGAATGGCAGATGGAGAGGGCTTTCCAGACCGCTCTGTGGCTACTCAAGCCCGAAATAGTGTTTATTCTCGGGGATATCTTCGACGAAGGCAAGTGGAGCTCCCAGAAGGTAACGCAGAGCTCCCTTTCCCCCCTACTCGCTTTGTCTGCAAACCCACAATTTCCTGTGATGGTGGTAATGCCTGTGAAATAACAGTATGTGGATGCAGTGCAGAGGCCAGTGCTCTCATCATCACCAGCATCATCATCATCATCTTGATCTTATACCATCCAGGCTTGAGAGGCTGCAGGATTTTGTGGGAAAACATCAGCAGCAGCAGCTGCTGCAGCCTGCATCCTCTCAGTCCTCCGTGGTACGTTCATCCTGCTTGAAAAATCCCCTGGAATTTCGTTCGAAAATTTGCTGGAATGTCAAGATCCATCAAGTCAGAGAGAAAACAAAGGGAGGTGGCAAACAGAAGGGGAGCTTGTTTTTTTGTTTGTTTTTTTTAAAAATGGAATAGACCAAGCAGATTCAAATCTCCATGTTCCTCCTTCAGCTTCCTCATTCATTTTCACACATGGAGGAGGAAGGGTTCAACTCTTTCGTCTTCTATTTTGAGAGCAGGACTGTAAAAGAGATAGTGATCTTTTTTACAGTGCATCAGTCTGTCAATCATTTTCTTGACTAATCAATTTATTGTTTGGTCAGAAAATATTGGAAAAAGTCAAGTTAGTAAATTAGTATAAAGCAAGACTATAAATTGTAATTGCGTGTTTTGTATGAAATAGGTCTGAAACTAACACATATTAGCCCCGCAATCATATGGTTCATGTGATCATAGTATTTTGTTTTTTTTAAAAACTGTCCAGGAACCAAAGATCTTCCATTTAAATTATATAAAATGGATAAAAGCACTAAAATCTCAATTTTAAGACATTAACCAGCAAGTATTTGTCATCTTGCCTGATACATGATTTTCATCAAATGTTAAAATGATCAATAACCATCATCATTTGTCCTCTGGACAAATTCAGCGTTTTGCATTTGCAATGAATCAAAACATATACTAAACGTTGGACTGCAACAAATGTTTTTTTTCCATTTTGATCAGATGTCTGATCAATAAATGTCTGATATAGAGACAAAAGACAATCATAACTTCCTAAAATCCCACAGTTAATTTTACATATTGCTTATTTTGTCCGACCAACAGTTCAAAACCTGAATACATTCAATTTAAAGTGAAATAAAACATAAAAAATGAGCAAATTTGCACATTTTAGAGTCTGAAAGGAGAAAAATATTTGGCTTTTTTCTTCTTTCTTGAACAATGAACTGAACTATTGACTAATGATTACCTAATCATTTTCAGTGCTAATTAAAAAGCAGCCTCATGTGTTCATTCAGAGTAACATCAGTATGAAAACATCACGTAAGCCCCACAGATACACTGATGTGATTAAAGGTCTCCCGTGTGGGGCCTGAGTCAAAGGCGCTTGCCTTGGTGACCCCCTGAGAACACTTTAACCCTCATGAGCTTCCCAGGGGAGTTTTTATTCTCTTTTAAACAAAAGCCCTGCAGTGGAACCTGCCTCAGCTGTGTTTGTGTCATTGTGTCTTCGCAGCACTGGGAGGACGACGTGCGCCGCTTCCACAGGATGTTCAGGCACTCCACTGACACAGAACTGGTCGTACTGGTTGGAAACCACGACATCGGTTTCCATTACGAGTAAGAACCTGATTTACACCCTTAATGTTTGATCATTTTTATTGTACAGCCTTTGCCCGAGGTAGGGATCAGTAAAATCCTTGAACAGTAAAGAGTTTGATTTTATGGTTTGCCACTCATCAAACCTCAGCATGATGAGTTAGTGTTTCTCACTGCCCTACTTAGAGAAATACCTGATAGGAGACGTCAATCTGTGTTTCTCTTTAACTCAAGATGTTTTGTTCCGAGAGAAGACAGTGATCAGCTGCCAAGGGAACGTCAATAAAAGCCTCACCCTGTCACACTGCAGAGCCAGGAACAGTTAGAATGAAAGGACTTTGTGCACATTGAAGAAACTATGAGGAAATATTTGGTCACGAGCCTATTAGACGGAAGTTTACTGAAATGTTAAAAGGGGGTTGGACCTAGTAAATGCAGCAGGGATATGGTCATGCCCTCTGTAAAGTGTCTGTAAAGTTTTGGGCTTCTAAAAGATAAGTCTGGTGAAATTTTATGGATTTACTCACTGTCAACAAATCCCATGTAAAGGTCAAAACCAACACAGATCTGATCAGACTGTTAGTGTCAGGACTGTGTCACAGTGTTCTCTGTGTCCTACAGCTCAAAACTGGCTGTGTGGAGATTTGCTTTGACGTTACATGTAGGTTCTCATTTAAATGATACAAGCCCCCCCCCCCCACCCCCAATCAAAGGTTACATTGAGTCACCCATTTTGGGGGCAAGACTCACAGGTTGAAAACCACTCATTTGGATGATCATGATCATATAAAGAGACCAAACTTTCTTCCAAAATAATTTGCATGGAGGACAGATTTTTCACCTGATGATTTAGACTTTTATCATGAGATTACCATTATATACAAATAAGAAATAGAATAGAGAAATTAAGATACTTGCTAAAAAATATAAACTGAATTCATATTATTATTTTTTTGTATGTAATAGAATTTTGTTGCTCTTTTTACGGAACATAAACTGAGATGTCAGATAATAGTTCTTGTATCACCATGTTCCTAATTTAAAATTATGGTAATTTTTGAGCCTGTATTTATTATATTGTATTATATTGCATAGCTGTTGCTTTTATTGTGCCCCACTCCCCCCAACCATATGTAACGCTGCTTTTGTAGACTGTTATTCCTAATTTCTCAGGGGAAGCTGCAGTGAAAGCAAACAAAGCCAGCTGTGTAAAACCTTCCCACAGCTCAGTATTTGATGCCTGTGATTCCGACATGTGGGATTATGACGACGCGCGGCGGCTGATATGTGCTTCCAGCAGGAAGTGGGACTCTTATGTAACAGCATATGTGTGTGACAGACAGACATTGACAGACTGAGCAGCAGGTTTGTGCGTGTGTATGTGCGTACGCAGTGTGACGATGTGCGGTGTCTCCCTGCAGGATGGACTGGTTCAAGCTACAGCGCTTCGAGAAGGTCTTCAACGCCTCCTCCACCAGGATCGTCACCAAAAAGGGTGTAAAGTGAGTGACAGGAGGATGCAGTAGAGCATGATAACCTGTGACATGAGCTGCAGGACAGACATGTGACTTGGGAGGCTGGGGGGGGGGTGTCACAAACCTGTCTGGGCCAGTTGTCTGGGATTCAGTCTGGGCCGAAAGACGGATCGAGAGATGATTTACTCCTAATTCTGTGTTACTAGGTAAAGTACAGCCTTTTCATTCACACAGAAAATCATGCAGTTTATATATTTATGTGTAAATAAGATCATTTCCTTTTGATCAGGCAAATTTTCTGAGTAACTGAGTCCTGACTGTCTTTAAAAACTCAGTTTAAAAAAAAAAAGTGGAAAAAATTCTCCCAGTACGGTAACAATATTTAATTCAAATTCAAATATTACACAAAAAACTCTTTTTTTACTTGTTTCTAACATGCTGACTCATCTAATTTATCATTTAAAACAGTTGTAAATATTCTCACTACATTGTTCTTCACATGTTTGAGGAAAGTAAGGTTTGAGGGCTTCAATATACAGTGCATCTAAATTATTTTTAACGAGTGGGCTTTGTAGTGAGACTGGCATTATGACCAACTGAAGATGAAGTGAACTTGAACTTGAAGATACAAATCTATTGTGGTCTGTGAATAATTTGGGAAAATAGAAAAAAACCTAATATTAATAAAATATGAATCATAAATTAAGAAAGTCATTGTAACAATTCTAATATTTTTTTGCTAATGTCCAAAATACTTTAATAGAACCATTAACAAAATAACTACTTAAAATTAAAACCCAATATTGACTCTTATGTACTATAAAGAGTTTATTTATAACACAATCATTTATAACAAAATGTGTTTTTTGCAATGCTGGCCATGAATACCTTTATTTATAAATTGCTTTTTTCAGTAAAGTAATACTTGATTTGCTCCAACACATGTGTGGTAACCAGTTGTAAGGTGAATTACTGTATGTGTTCATCTCACAATCTGAGTGAGCAGAAACTTAACAGTCTCCCTTTAAACCTTTAAAACACAAGCCAGAGCAAGATCTAGCTGGAGGTGAGATTGATAAAGATGGATATGGAAACTCTTTCAGAATAAAAGCACACTATAATCTGATACATGTGTGCAGCCTGGTTGAAACTCCTGTGTCCCTGCTCTCCTCAGCTTCCTGCTGGTGAACAGCGTGGCCCTGCACGGTGACGGCTGTCCCATCTGCCAGTCGGTGGAGAAGGAGCTGATCAGGATCTCCAGGGACCTCAACTGTTCTCTTCAGGTGAGAGGAGAAATCTCAGGAAGTCAGCAGCATGCTCTCACACCATTTGTCACCGGTGCTCATGAAGTGTGAGCGATTTGAGTCATGTGAGGAAAAAGGGGGAAGTAAAAATAAAACCCAACTGTTTTTTTTAATATCCAGAGCTCGGTGTTTTGTTCTTTTTACACATGCAGTGTTGAAGTGCACTTTAAAGTAGCAGCTGATAGCTCCTCTCTCCCTTTCTCTTCCTGCATACTGCACAAATCTTATCAAAGCTGAAGTTAGAGATGAAAATGTTGAGGTTTGTCTTGTGGACGAGACAGCCGATGAATTCTTCATGATATCTTTCGCGCAGAGATCGCAGTCTGGCGGCGGAGTGACGGACGGCTGTGAGGGCTCGCAGCTCTACCCTCCCACGCCCCCCATCATGTTACAGGTAAACTGCAGCAGAGTGCGACTCTGAACTTTCTTTTCTGTCTGTAAACCTAAACCTGGCCTTCAACAGGTCTCCATAAATCTTAAAGAGCATTGAATTCACTTCCTTCAGCAAAGGTGATTAAAAATTCTTAAAATACTCAGTTACAAAGATCCTGAATATTTTCTCTTGCCCCGCGGAAACATAGCAAGACAGATTTTGGTTTTTGGGAGACAGGTGTTTAGAGGCACATCAACTTATAATGGACATTTTCAAATTAATTTAATCCATCAATTTTCTCTTTGTAGTTGTTGTGTGTCTCTGTGGTTGTTATGAATTTATTTTATTTTATTTTGTTTCTCTTTGTCATCATTTTTTGTGTCTTTGTGGTCATTTTGCATTTTTTTTTTGGTCATTTGGGGTCTGTGGTTGTTTTGCATTATTTCTAGTCATTTTAGTGTCTCTTTTAGAAGGATAGGCAGGAAAACAAATAGCACTAAAATGAATTGTCGAATGAAAAGATTTCAGGTAGGACCTTCCCTGTTTTTGCTGTACAAAGACAAAAACAAAAGACAAAAAACTGTTGCTTTGATATACTGTCTCGTTTGAATTTGCCACCACCCACTGATGTATTTGTAGCTTAATTTGGAGTCTCTACAAGCCATATAGGTCGGAGCCACTGTATTAAAGGATAAATTCTTACTCACATAATTTATTAACCTTGTGTCCAATTGTGAGGAATGCCCATCGAGACAAGTTCAGACAATCGAAAATGAGGTCATCAGATTAGTGACGTTGTTCAACCAACAGTCCATTGATGGAAAACAGGGAACAGCTGCAAATTTTTACATTTTAGAAGCTGGAACCAATGAACGCTTAATATTACTCTGATAAATGGCTGAAACAATCACTTCAATATCAAAATAGCAGATGATTAAATTGATAAATTGTTTCAACACCAGCATTTCTTTCAATAGTTTAGACTTTAACCTATCCCAGGATCTGTGCTGCACGTGGCCGTTAAAACTGTATGCAAACACAGTTTAATGAAAAATCGGATGACGAAAAGCTGTTTTCCATTCTGCCCGCCTGCTGTGCTCTCCAGCACTATCCTCTGTACAGGGTGAGTGACGCCAGCTGCACAGGACAGGACGCAGCGCCGCCTGAAGAGCGACACCTGCTGTTCAGGGAGAAGTATGACGTGTTGTCCAAGGAGGCCTCGCATAGGGTGAGCACTCTGCAGTCTCATCACCGCCTCTGCTGTTCTTTTTTTTTTTTTTTAAAGCACAGATCTCTCTGGAATTGGATCCATCCAATCTAAATACAGTACACCAGCCCGCTGTCAAAAAACAGCTGCATATAGAAGCAGCAGACGGCGGCAGTGATGAAACTGATGATGTAAGGCAGCAGCAACCGGTCCGTCGGTGTCTCTCTCTCTTCTGAGGTGGGATGTGGTTTTTTTTTTCTCTCCTCAGCTCCTGCAGTGGTTTAAACCCCGCCTCATCCTGAGCGGACACACCCACAGCGGATGCGAGGTTCTCCATGACAACAAGTACCCAGAAATCAGCGTGCCGTCCTTCAGCTGGAGGAACAGAAACAACCCCAGCTTCATCCTGGTTAGTGCAGTTCAAGCTCCTCCATCCATAAATTATTTACGCAAAATGTGCATTGGTGTTAACATTATTGCGGCTTTTTTTGTGGGAACACCTTTGCACTCATCTTCTTGTGGTCTTATATATATATATATTTTAATAACAGAAAATTGATCTTTAAAAGTTTTCATGAAGTACATACAATCTATTCAGCACTTTGGCTACAGACCAAAACCAGAGGTAAAGAGAGTAGCAGGAAGTGAGGATGTTTCTTTTTGCTTCTGCTCAGCCTGTGAAAGCATCGTCAGCTGCAGATCTCAGTTTCCTGAACATGGGGACATAAAACCACAGGGTGAACAGGTGTAAAATATATTTATTAATATTATCACATCATGCTATCAGCAGCTATATAAAATAGAGGGAGCGCATGTTTATGTCTAAACAGTCAAATGAAGGTAAAAAATCTGAAGAGAGAGTTGATGTTTGTAACTTTTGAACGCCCCCTTGTGGCTGAAAGGGCCCTAAGCAGCCACCTCTGCTGTGCAGTGATTGTGGCCTCTAACCCTCAATATTCTCCTGTCCCCCCCAGGCGTCAGTGTTACCCGGCAGTTACACCCTGTCCAAGTGTTTCCTGCCGGAGGAGAGCACGGTGATCGGCGTGTACTGCTCGGCCGGCGCCTGCCTGCTGCTGCTGCTCCTAGCTCACTGCCTGTGGATGAAGGGGCTGCTGCAGTGCCTCAGCCTCTGCCTGCTGGGGAAGCACAAGTCTCTGTGAACTACATTACCCAGGGCACACCACGTGCCAGGACAGAGCCACGAGGTGCAGTCGGTAAATACTCGAGTGTGAGGATTTGGAAAAATGGGCCAAAAAAAAAAAAAAAAGTGTTCATACAACCTCGATCTGTTCGTGTGAGTGTTTTGCAGCACTGTGAAGGACTCGATAATGTATTTTAAACGTCTTAACGGACTTTATCAGCGCTGATACAGACGATGATGCTGTGGTTAGAACCTGTGATCGCAAAGCAGAACAAATCACAAGGGGCGTTTGGATTACTCTCCTTGGAAGGAGGGGCGAGACGGGGGAAGCTTTCCTGTGACTGAGCCTGAATTATTAGGAAAGTGACATTAAGCGAGACAGAGCAAACAGGTACAGTACATCTGTAAATACCAACTGTTCCTGGTTCTGACTTAAGAGGGTGAAGTCAGATGTGTGTTGGTAGTTCATGTCTCTTCACTGCTGTTTACCTGTGAGCTGATGTTAACACACTGTTGTCCTCTGATCATCCATCCAGGTTCCTTGTTGTTTTTAATGATGCACATGTGAATATATTTATTGCTATTACTTTCTGTGCCAAATGTTTGTGATTTTTTTTTCCTCTTTGCTGAATTGTTGAAACATTTCTGATGAACTGTACATGAATAAAACGGAATCTTCAGGTGTGTTTTGGAGTTTTATAAATATTAGTATAATCATCCACAGCCAATATGTTTGGCTCCATCACTAAATCTCTCATCAGTTGGCAACACAATATGATAGACATCAAAATGAACTGACGGGATATAAACACAGATATTCTATGTGAAATAAAACTTCGGGCTTTGTCGGTCTACATCGCTGGATGTGTCGTGTGCTGAGATGATTTTAAATCCATCAGCCACCTGAAAGGTTTCTGTCTACACTGCGCTGACTCGTTCTACAGTATCTTGTTGTCTATCTTAGTTTCAAAACAATAAGCAGACTTTTATACAGCAACATAATATGATTTTTTTTTACACCAATGTGATGAATGACCTTCATTTGTCAGGCATTACATTTACATTGGTCATAGTTAGATTGTCATCATCAGTTACTTCCATTGATTTATTAATGATAAACTTACTCGTCATTAAGTCCATGAAATTCGAAACTGACTGTTTGGTTTGATCAACAGAAAAAAGAGCCATGATTTAAAGTTCATATGAAAACAGAATCCTCATTTTTGAGAAGCAAAAATTTTTTTTGTTACCAAGTCGTTTTCTGTCAATCAACAAATTGATCAATCAAAATACATATACTCTGGTTCTGAAATCATTTTCAGAAAACATGATAGTTGCAATTTGCTTTGTGATGGGAACAGATATTAACTCTATTAGAGGTAAGGTGATATCATGTATAATTGAACTATTATTGAAGTATCTCTCCTTTTTTGTCAGGCCTCATGTTCTCAGTGTTTGGGTTTACAAGGCCCCGTGATTTAAATGATTTGGACTCATTAACCATCGTCTCAGGACTGTGTAGAACGCACAGGGTGGGACAAACTACACCTTTTTCATATGCTGTGTCCCAGTTCCATACAACATATTAATTATATACAGCATGCACTATAGTAATCATTATAATTTACTCTCACTGCATAGAAGTAATCTACATGTTTCACCGCTCTATACAACACGAGAATGAAACAGTACAGTTGCTCACTAACACACGGTTTTAGTTGAGTTGCAGCTGTAAGCAGCTGATCCATGTTTAATTTTCAGTGTGAACACACACCATACAACAGTGTGCAGTGTGGACCGGGGCCCAGCTACTGAGTTGAGTCGCACGTGAAGTTGTGCAAACTCACATTATTCTGGGCGTCCTTCCAACCACCTGCAGCCTGAGCAGAGTGAGTCAACACCTGTGAGCGTGCGTGCTGCTGGTTCTGCACACAGTTCCTGTGGTCCAATCAGACGCCTGACTCGTGACCGACCGAGGCGTTTGGATACAATAATTGTTCGCGCTACTACCAACACCTGTGTTTTATAACTAGTTAAAGAATCAATACATTTTAAGAAGAGCCCGGAAATCTGCTTTATCATGATACATCTCAATATCATGATACATCCGATAAGAATAAAAAAACATTCTCCATGAGAAGAGATGTTTTTTCTATATTCAGTTTAGTCAAACTTATTTCTGTCATACTAATTTACATATAACATATAATCCCAACTTGTTTTTCTTTAAAAGCAGATCTCAGTTTGAAGAAAATTCTTATTTGTCTTCACTTACTACTGGCCCTGTGGGTTCTCATCCATTTCGCCTTAGAGGCTTTTTTTTAGATGAAAAAAACAACAACTTTTTTTTTGGCTATCCTGTAGCACATGTGCAGAGGTTTGCCTGTCACATGAGGAAAGGCACAAGTCCCAGCAAGACATGAGCGTGTGATGGTGAAGGACCCTGAAACTGGAGCTGTTCTCCTGGAAGTCCTCCGTTAACTTTAGCGTTCACGCCGGAGCTTTTCCTTCTGTGACATCACAGGCCTACCAGCTCTCACTTCAACCAAAGCCAAATCATCACCAATCATCATCTCAGCGTGATGCAACAGCCCGGCATCAACGTCAATGATTCTTTCGTGGAGGTTTCGTTGAGAGGTGTCGACTCAGTTGTGCCCAGCACTTGTCACGAGCAGGGTGGAGGAAATGTCCTTGAACATCACAACACAATTAAACTGCACGCTCCGAAAACGGTCAGACCGCTGAGTCAGCACCTCTGTACCGAACACCTTCATGAAGGAGGATTTATGGCAGGACTGTTGCATTACACTCCATTCATTTTAGCTCGGCGTACTTCATTAACTGGCGACTGAGCGCATACCTACGTGTGAAGCGTTCACATAACATGCCACTGCAGCACCATAAAAAAAAAAAAGCAAAGAACCAAAAGGAAGGAAGAAACACAAACAGAAACGGCTCGTCGGCAACAAACCCGGACACAAGTGGACACCAAGATGGAAATAAAGCAAAGTCCTCTAATGTGCCTCTTTATTTAAAGAAAATAAAAATGTCATTTAATCATCCTCCCAGGCCAAAACAAGGTTTTTGCACCTCCAGTCAGTTCACTCTCTTTCGGGGGAATAGACGTGTACTGTAGCAGAAGAAAAAAGGCTGATGCTGTTTGTACAAGGAGAAGAGCTTGTCTTGTTGGGTGCTGCTCACACATTCATAGTGCCTGTGCCATCGGGTATGGCTCCAAAGGACCAAAGAATTACTAATATTGCACGCTCTCATTTATTCATCTCCATTCTAAACATGCTTTCCTATGTGTGTATGTATACATATTTACCGTATACATACATAGGTATGTACACCTAGGCACACACATAATTAAACATGTATAATTGTACATATATATTTATATAGACCTATAAATTTACATGTACATACATTTATAAAATTTTACACACAACGCACATCCGCAGTTGCACTCTCGCTCTCTCTCTCTCTCTCACATACACGCACGCACGCACACAATTGCGTCTGTGAGTCTATGTTTGTCGTATGTACACATGCGCACAGGCACGCACATCGGCACAGACCTCAGACACACTTCATATCGAAAAAAACAAAACAAAACCAGAAACAAAAGAAAACAACAAAAAAAGTTGGTTCCTATTAAAACAACACCAGGTTGCAATTTTGGACACTTTCAATGGATCTCCAATGGTTGTTTAAAGCTGTGAAATTCAAAATGAAAAGATTTTTTTTTTTTTTTTAAAAAAGGAGGAAAAATAAAACCGATAAAAGAAAACGGAACAAAAGAAGAAGAAGAGAAAAAAAAAGGCATGGCGCTGCAACATCTGGTCTTCACTGCAGGTAAGTGGTTAATTTGCATAATGTATACAGGTTTTTAGGATTTTTTCCCTATTTTTTTATTTTTTACTAAACAGCATTTCCTTTTTTTTTATAAACCAGAAAAAACTAAACTCTACAGAGAAAGTCCCCTACCCGCAGTCTTCCGCTGCCGATAGAGTTTGACATCAAGCTGTACAGCGCAGTCGAAAACATACTTACATCTGAGCTCATTTACAGGTACAGCCATAATCAAGGCACAAAGATCTACAAGTAGATTTGTTTTTCTTTCAATTAAGTTGTACAAAATAATATTACATTTTACAGTCTGTACAGGATAATTCAACCTTGCACAGTGTACAAGTTAACAAAAAACAAAACCAAAAAAAAAAAAAAAAAAAAAAAAGAACAATACATTTTTCTCTCCCATCCCTCCCCGTCCCACCCTCCCCTCCCATCAGTATCTCTAAGCTAAAAGGATGGTTTGTGTGGAAAAAGGAGGCGGGTCCGAGTCCGTGGAGGCAGCAGGGCTAAGGTGCAGAGAGCTCAGTCCCCCCTTTCCTTCATTTCAATCCTTCTTCACGTCCTCGTCGTCGTATTATTTCCGGCGCGTAATCTTTCGCTCCACATGTCTCTCGGCCGCTCGGTCCACCCTGCAGCTCGGCAAGCTGACATCGTGACAGGGTAATAAATATTGTGATGCTACATTGTGTGTATGCTTCCTCTGGAGAAAAAAAAAAAAAATAACAACAACAACAACAACGAGAACAAACCAAAACTGAGAAAAAAAAAGTTATTAAGGAACCTGATGCAAAGTGCATTTATCTTTTCATCCACTCGGGTTTCCCCTCCGTCCTCTCCGGGTTCTTCTCGGCGTCCAGTCGTCTTCCGCGCGGAGAGAAGAAGAAGCGGGTCGGAGGGGGTGACGGGGCAAAAAAGAAAAAAAAAAAAAAAAACAGAAGAAAACGGGAGCGAAGGTCATGGTGGTGACGCCAGCTTTAACCGGCAGGTGACACGCAAACAAGGACACGCACACATGCGCTCGCTCACATGGCATTCCTCCTACTCACACACACATTAACACACACACACACACACACACACACACACACACTGCCTCTACATTGAGGTCCTGTAGATGTGTTTTATGTTTCCACACCCACCAGTCCAGGTCCAATGACAAAGCCAAAAAAATAGAAAGGACACCAAAGGGCGAAAAAAAAGGAGGTAGCCCAAGGCTTAGTGGAATGACAAAAATCAAGGCATTCAAAAGGAAGGAGTAAAAGAGAGAAAAAAAAAATAGCGGCACACAACAACTTTGTTCCCCAACCTTCCTTTTACATCGGTGAAATGGGGATGAATCGGTCTCAGAAAAAAAGAAGTACAAAAAGCTAAGAAGTTAAGAAGAGGAAGAGGATTTGACACACTTCAGTAGTACTTCATAGTCCTCGACAGGAGGGGTGGTCGGGGGGGAGGAGAGGGGTGAAGGTTCGGGGTGAGGAGGAGGATGCAGAACGGTGGAGGAGGAACACAGAAGGCTCGACGGAGGCGGTCTTTCCCATCACAAGAGTTCGTACTGCCGCAGGTGCATTCTCTGGATGATGTCCCGGCAGTCGTTGAACACCCGCCGGATGTTCTCTGTGTCCACGGCACAGGTGAAGTGGGGGTAGCAGTAGTGTCTGCCGTCGCCGCTCGCAGTGCTGATCCGCTGGGGGGGGGAGAGAGGGAGCACACGGAGGGAGTCAGTTCACCCGGACACTCGGTAGTTCACCGTGTACACTGCTTTAATTTAAGTTAAGTTTAGTAAGTATGGGTCGCTGTACAGTAAATGGGGAGGGATCGTGGACACGCTCTGGACAAACTGTAAATGTGCCGGTCTGACCCTTTGATTGGCTCCAGTCCCTGAGCTTTGACTGGTTCCAACACAGGAGGCGAGTATTCCACACGTTCTGGTTCGTATGCTCCAGCAGCTAAATCCTGCAGGGCGGCAGCGCCCGACCTCACGCTCACTGTGAACGATCGGTCGCACCTGGGCCTGAGCTTACATAAAAAAACAAGCAGCGTGTGTGGGACTTCCAGCAGTGAGGAAGTTAGCGGCTATACGCTGGAAACCTCCTCACTCCTTGTCATGCTTGCGGTCTTACCTATCTGGACATTGTACATTTAACTGTTTGAGTCCATGGAGTGAAGGATCAGTCACTTTTAACTGACCTCAAAAACCTTTTATGATGATATTTTATCAGAGAGGAAGTCCTGGATACTGTTTTTTTCCCTGCCATGTTTAAACTGTAAATTATGGCATCTTTTGGTACATTCTCTATGAATATTTTTTATTATCTTATTTAAGAACTTGATCAAGAAAAAAGAAACTGAGGACTTTCACTGAAACTACTAATGATACAGTACTAACTTTAAAAACAACTAGACACCAGAGTTTTACATGATGCGTCAGCAGGAAGGCGGCGAGATGCAGTTGAAAGCACCAGACGCCGTGGGCCTTGAGTTCAGAGGATGCATTAAAAGGTCGGCCAGCAGTTAAGAACTGAACCCGCCCGTGCTCCACCTGCGCTCGTCAGAAGAAGCGGTTTATCGAGTTCTACGTGAAACGTGCAGCTGGTATTTAGTGTTTGGCGTGAATCCAGCAGCGCCTGGGACAAAACACTGACTTCTGAATGGACTGCTCACGTCTGGACGCTCCTTAACTTCAGCTCGCTTCAAACCGTCTGGACAGGCAGCGACATATATTTATATATATAAAATACACATAAAGTATATACTTACAAGAAACTCGTCCCGGATGAAGAACTTAGCTCTCGTCACTCTCGGGTCCTCGCCGGGTTCAGGGGTGGCTGGAGGAGCGACAACATGTTGACAGTTAACACACACACACACACACACACACGTACAGTTTCCACCGCCTCACGTCGGAGATGCGGGCGTTCACCGTGGTACCCACCTTCATTTGGTATGGTGTAGCGAGCGTATTCAGGGAAGTAGTCTTCAATTTTGGATTTTCCAGCTAATACTTTCTCAGCCAGCATGTCCTGCTTGTTCAGGAATAAGATGACCGATATAGTGCGTAACCATCTGGAAAACAAAGGCACCGACATCCTCAGCCCACAGCAGCACAGCAACAGCTGCATACAACAAGTCCTTGGCGTGTGTATACAGTGTAGGTAGATGGAGACAATCATTTGCATAAACAACGCACTCATTGTGCCGCACAGGATGTTCACACATTTCTTCTCCTTTCGCTGGAAGTTTATCGTCAGCATCACACTACACGACATTTCTGTGTTTAGTCAGTCACTATGTCAGATTTAAGTGATAGCAGACACAGTCAGGATACAGATCAGGCCCCGACCAATCGGAGCTCGCCACCTAACACAACGCGAAAACTGGTTTCAGGTTCGCTGAAGTTGAAATTAAACAGCATTCGTGCGACGCGGTCGTCAAACGAGGCGAGAGAGGTCGTCGTTTCGCTATGCCCCGCTTCACGGGATAAAACTGGCCTGATCCGAAACTTCCTGATGCAGCTATGTCACCGAGTCCAAGTTTAAGTTGAGAGAAGGTCAAGATGAATAAGCCCACACCTCGCTCCCGTTTCCGGCTCACCTGTTGTTCCAAATACTGCGGAAGAGGTCCAGGGCTTCCCGTAGCCTGTTGGTGTTATTGTCTTCCCTTATTACCATGTTGTAGCTGCTGCTGGCCACCACGAAGATGATAGCAGTGACGTCTGGAAGCAGAGCAGAGGGTTCTTCATCAGGATATATCAAAGTGCTTCACGTCAGACCCCTTCACTTCTATCAGGGGTGCAAACACACTGATTTCTTCTCCTTCTTTGTCGGCGCTAACTTCCGACGTAGCTCGTCTACCTACAGCAGAATGTCTTGCGCCAGATTTTGGTTCCCGTTTCCTAATAATCTCCTGTTACTTCACCCCTACCTATGAATTATAGATGTATTAGATTGTTACTCATTTCCATTACTAATTTGTCCAGGACATTTTAAGATATCCAAACAAGTAAAATGAACCAAACCCCAACCCTATCAAATTGGGATTATATACTGTACTTGCAGAATAAATAAATTGGGAGGATATTTTTTTAAAAAGAAAGCACAACATGGCCGGTGTAGGGCTTTGCCTTCACTGAGCACACGGCGATTGATTGTTTGACATCTGACGTGTGTGTAGGAGCCAAACTGCTGCAGCTGGCGCAAAGTCTCACCGTTAAAGCACTGGATCCATTTTCTCCTCTCGTCTCTCTGGCCCCCGACATCGAACATGCTGTGGAGACAAGACACGCGGGTCAGACCTCGGAGACGGGGGGCTCGCTGCCGCCCTCCTGTGGCCGCAGAGTTCCCGTCTCCGGCGGGACAGGACGGAGGACGTCGGGGACGCGTCGTACTGCGGTTGGCTGGCCTGAGAACGCGTCTGACTCTTCACATAAAGGCGCATTCATTTTGCTCATCGCAAATAGATCTGTTTTGTGTCTCGAGCGAAATCTGCTCCTGACCTGAGTGAAAAAGAGCTGACGGGACCAGTCTGGGCGCTGCGTGACCCCGGCCCGGATCTGACTGATGTAAAAACGCGAACCTGAAGGGAAGCCACGTCCGCCAGGTTTTATCAATCATTCAGGATGACATAATTTGACGCAAAGGCCCGTTTCAGACAGCAGAATAAGTCTGTCTGTGTCTGCGAGCGCCTCATCTCATCTGACGTCATCGAAGCTAACGCTCATCGGCAGCGGCCGGCGGTCGATGAATCGGTCGATCGGCTCGGGAATCACACCGGTCGACCGCAGGGGACTCATGTGAGGCGCTGTTTGCACGCCTTCTTTTCTGGAGGGAAGCGGCAACAAACCTATTCTCAACATTCTAAAAAAGACTCGGATGTCGACGGGCACTTCGGGGAGCGTGTAACTGTCTCGACGCCCGCCTTTTCAATATGGAGGTGTTTGGAGCTGCCAGTACAGTCGCCTGACGTGTTTCTCCTCCCCACTCACCTGTTCCCTGTATCCAGCGCCCAGTTTGACCTGCGCTCTGCCGTGCGTCGCAGCACTTAACCCGCCTGTGTTGAGCCCAGACCTTGCTTGTGATTTGGGGCTTTTTGCCTCAGCCTGACCTTTTGTAACTTATTTCATTTCTGCCTTTCCCACCCACCCACTGAACCGTGCTCTCGGCTCCATTCTTTGAGAACCGTAGCAGGTGATGTTCTCTCTGCAGGATGGGGTTCAGTATTGCAAGCTGCTGCTACGGGATACGACCTTATGGCAATTCGGGTTCTCAACGTAAGGTTAAGGTTGATGCTGGGATTACGGGTGCTGCACAGAGAAATGTTTTGATGAAAGCAAAGGCCTGGATCCCCTCCTCCTCCAGACTGGGTGACAGATTTAAGGAAAAGCTGCTGCAGGAGAACGACCGTCGTGGGGACGGGACAGAAAAACTTGAAAGTTGAAAGCCTGATGACCCTGTTTCCATGTGGGAATGATTTTGAACAGCACGTGGAACGTGATTGAATACTTGTTTCACAGTCACAGTGATCAAAGTATGAAGAACCAGATGATAAGGCCTCAAATTATTTAACAAGCGCATGAATGAACATTCATTTCGCATTTTGTCTGTGTTTCCCAGCTGTATATAAAAATTATTTATAATAATATGGTGAATTAATCATTGAACATGACCTAGACCTTGATGAGCATGGATGGGAGGATCTATTTAAAGCCCACATATGAATTTTACACACAGTGAGGTCTGGAACAACAGCACTGAGGATGGACGAGTCAGTTTTGGCTAAAATCACATACAAAGACATTTAAAACTGCCAGTGGCTTATATTATTTAACAGATTTAACTGAATTTAAGACTTGACCCCTCTTGTTTCCGTGTTTGGGTGTGGAATGGGAAATGTGAAAAGTTCGGTATGTTACTATTATTTTTTTCTGAGTTATACCCCTGCTGATAATGAAACTCATGAGTCAGAAAAAACACGGAGAGCTCAGAGAAAACGTGAACTAACGCAGGATGAAGTCGACGCGAAGCGCGTCTTGGTCGCGTTTCGTGTTCCAGGTGGAAGCGGGGCAAAGACTTACTGAAAGTTCACTTTGTCTACTTGGAACCTCGTCTCGAAAATCCCTGAAGTTAACACTCGGCAGCGTAACAGGTCCTGTGAAACGTGGGGACAGGGGAGATGATCAGGTCAGACAGGGCACAGAAAAGAGAGAAAAAGGGACGTTTCTGAGCGGAGGAGAGTGAGGACTGACCTGGTCCGTCGGTGTGTAGTCGCTCTGTCTTACAGAGTCGATTCTGTCCAGGAAACTGCAACGAGAGAAGCACAAGCACGCTCAGATTTTCACAACATCGCCACAGAAAAAACTAGAGACTACACGAATGTTTGCGCCTGAAACGCCGATCCCGCAGTCGACAAAACCATCTGAAAAGCGACGAGTCCGTTTATATGAACCTCCCCTTTAACTGTGACATCGTTTCTGAAATCCACCTCTTGTGCAGTGAAATGAATGTTCAGCCCAGGCCCGCGTGAGCCACAGCGGAACTGCCGCAAGAGGCGGCCGCCATGTCTGGCTCCCCCGTCGAGGCCGCGCAGGCCGGTGCCGAGGCGCGCGGCGGCCACAAGAGGGCAGGGCTGCTCAGTCTGAGCTATTTTGGTCTGTCTCTAGCCAGAGTGATTACATAAGGCGGTTATTGTGGAGGTTAGACAGCTCGCTTGCTGCTGTCTCCTCACTACTGAGGGAGCATGTGCAGCGGCGGCCGGGGCCTCTCTGCAGCGCAGCAGGGACGCGCAGACGCTCGGAGGCCCGGACGGTCCGGAGCGAGGCGACCGCGACCGGGCCGGTGCGAGGTCCGAGATGCGCAAACCACCGCCATGGACAAAGCACCTTGATGGCCGACTGGCGTGCGCATCATGTATATTAGAATAAAAGAGGCCTTTAACGTTCACACATAGCAAAACAACATCAAAAAAGGTTTATCACTACAAGTGAACTCGCTCACCGACTCGTGGATCGACATTTTGTTTTGTTCTCTCATGCTTTAAAAAAAAAAAAGATCCTCTGCAAAAGGGTCAAGTTCAGTGTTTGCCGCTTCTCGAATTTCAAGTTTTCCTCGTGTCGTCCCTCAGCTTTCACCCAGGAGAAACCCCCTCGCACGCCGCCGCCTTCGCGTTCAGCGCGGGCCCGCGGGAGGAGCGCACCTGAAAGGGCCCGTCCGGAATCGAATCGGCTGAGAATGAATGCTCCATTATGAGCCCGTTAGATAACAGGGGACGCCGCTCATGCGCTCCGACGACGGCGTCCTCACCGCGCCGACTTCGTGTCTGCCTCGCAAAAAGGTTCCTGAACCAGCACTTTCTCGCACACGGGCCGACTCACCTGCATCACCACGCCCGGCATGCGGCGCGCACAGCGGTACGGGACACGCCGCCAGCTGAGCGTCACACATCGACAGCCGTTAGCTGCTGTTCTTCTACCTTCTTATTGTTTCTATTAAGAGGTCAGAAAAATGCCGTGCGCATGCTAAATGCTACTCCAGCCTTAAGTGACGCCTCAAATTGCCAATGGCTGATCCCAGGTCTGATCAGCCATGTCACAATTCCCCCAGTTCTTTCCTGGCTGCAGAGGAGGAGTCCGAGCCTTTAACCTGCACCCTGACCCTCCAAAGCTTGTTGCTTTCTGGAAGAGGATGGACCTGAACTTTGACCTCTCTGCAGACATTTAACACCTGAACCTGACACGCAGACACCCCAGCTCACCCAAGGAACGGAACTCATACTTATTTTGCATCTGGTGCGATAAGCTGTGAGCAGTTTTGTTTGAGTTTTGTCATTTTCAGAGAGCCGAAGGAGGAAAAGCAGACAGTATTTCACAAAAACGAAGCAAAGTTTCCAGAAAGTAATGAGTGTTCTTATTTCTGTCCCAGGATATCTTCAGATTTAGAGCTGCAACGGTCCTCCACAGAAACAATCCAAATGAAGAGACTTGCAGCAGCAGAATATTTCAGGGCTCGTGCTTCTGCTTCGCTGCCGTTTTGGAAGTTTCATCCACGAAACGATTCATCAAAAAATAATCCACACGTTAATCAATAATGAATGGAATCAGGAGTTGTGGGCTTCCCCATCACCCTGGTTGGGAACCACCGCTCTATCAGCGTTTAACGAGGACCGCCGACTCCAGGGGGGCCGTAACCCGCACAGGTCAAAGTACACGAAGAAGAAGACTACGTGTGAACAAC
Source organism: Psettodes erumei (assembly GCA_016785225.1). Classification (NCBI taxonomy): domain Eukaryota; kingdom Metazoa; phylum Chordata; class Actinopteri; order Pleuronectiformes; family Psettodidae; genus Psettodes; species Psettodes erumei. The sequence continues at coordinate 1,955,741 of JAFBJZ010000616.1, forward strand.
TTCCACAACAGCTTCACAAAGCAGCAAAGAGGTTCAGAGCGTTTGCTCAACCTGACTGGATCGGGGCTGCAGCTAACATTTCTCAGTCTGCTGATCTGATTATTTTCTCAGTCCGTCGTTTCATCTGGAAATCATCACATGAGACACAAAGGCAGCAAATTCTCACTCACTGAGAGAACAAAAAAATGCATGCTTGGTGTTCAGCTTGAAAAAAAAAAAATTGAATATTTAATCAGTTACCAAAGAGAGCGCTTGTTTCTTTGCTCTCGAAAAGATCCAGAGCGCGTTGCGGTGCGTATTACTATTAAAGGAGTCGCGCGGGGACGGATAGTTAGGCGTTTGGCAAATCGCACAACTGACCGCGCATATTCCTCCAATTTCTCTGGAACCGAGTCAAACCCAACCAGCAAGCCCGTCGGACAGGACGCCACAACGCAGAGCGTGCCGCACGCAGAAAACATGGGGTTCTGCCCCGTCGCTGCAACAATGTGGGAGTATTTTTAGCAAGCCTTCCTCGCACAAACCTAGCTAGGTTATAATTACTGAGCGCGTTGTGACTGCCATGTGACAGAAGTACTATTGGTGGAGCCAAATATAGTCCTCGTACCAAGCCAGAAAAAAGAAAGAAAGAAAGAAAGAACAAGGGTCCTGGATCCAGGAGGAGAAAAAAAAAGCACAGTGAAAGATAACGGTGATTGGCGAGTGGCTGTCCAGATAATGGCTTATCGCGCGGTTTAGGTGCAGTTTGCAGCGGCTGGCCGCCTGTTCTGGTCCAGTTCTGCAGTTTCAGGTCTGGGGGAAATCCTCAACTGCCTCCACATCATTCAGTTGTGGTGGTCGTCCTGGGCACCTTCTCTTCCTCGCTTTGTCGTGCACAGTGAAGAGACGCTCATGGACGTGTCTCTGCTCCCCCCGCCCACATTAAAGTGCGTCTGCCACCACATGAATACAGCTGGAATTTCTCTTTTTATCCCTGCACACGCACACACTGCGCTCCACGTGGAGAGGCCTTTAACGACTCCCTGATTGTTGGGAATCGGCAGGTTCAATAAAAAAAAAAAAAAAGTCCCCCACTATCTTGTCTCTTACAGTGCGTCTCGCTGTGTGTCTGCGGGGCTGCTCCGGCTCTCTATTTAGCCAAAACACATTGTACTGGTCCTGCGGGCCCGGCTGGGTTGCTATGTATAGGCTTTGTCGTGGACAGTATCACTTGACTTGGCCTGGTCTTTCTGTGATGTCGGCCTCGTCTTTCCATAAAACGCAGACGCGAGAATGAATACACACACACACACACACACACACACCAATATGCTGAGGGACGGTTGATGCTGGGGGGCCTCAGGCCTCAGCCTCCACGTGGTCCGGGTCACATGTCTCTGCCCATTGAGCAGAAAAAGGGGAGCAGCGGAGGGAAGATGGTGACGGCGGTGGCGAGGGGGAGGTATTAAAATGGTCTGGTCGGAGCTCAAGGGTGGGGGGGGGGGGGTCACCCCCGGGCTCCACGGGGTTGGGGGTGCGGGGGGGCATGACATGACTGACAGCAAAAAAAATAAACAAACATACCTAAATACAAATAAAGCTACAGAGTAGATCACGTAGAAGTAACTTAAATCCAATGGAAACAATTTAAACGTTCATACTGTCCTGCATGGGTCCAAAAACAGAGAGCCAGTGCTGGACACAACACACAGTCAACCTTCACACCGACCAACAGCGGCCGGCCTCATGTGCTCATTTGATAATTGGGTTGACTTTTTACAAATAGCGGAGCATCTTTAATTAGCAGAGCAGAGGAGCCGATCAATAGTTTCCATATTTTGAGCCGCTCGGGCCGGCATAATGGACTTTCACTTTCAGTCTCCACCGGACTGGTGACAGCGCTTTAAAACTCGCTGCCAACGTTTCAGTTGCAAGGCCTATTCCTAGTTTTCCCACATTTCATTTGGTCCGACCGGAGAAAGCCGTTTAGAGCCACAGATCTGGATATTTGATTTTAATAAGCAGCGCGAGAAAAAAAAAAGACCAGCTCCAAAAGTAACTCGAAGTTCATTTGCGGGAAATTGGGGGTAAATGACATCACTTCCTCGACCACACTCTTTGACAAACAAATGACGTTTGGGGGAAATACAAAAACAGAAACATGACTGCTCACCTCTGCATAAAGAGGGTACAAAACAAGTTAGGATGTTGCCAATGAATCCATTATCTGATTAACCATTCCAGCTCTACTGCCATAAAAATCATATCCCTTTCAATTTGTCATGGAATGTCTCTTCATCTGTCTCGCGACACACCTGGCACCGCAAACAAAACCCGCAGCTCCGCATAAGACGCGCACAGGAAGGCGGAGCCGAGCAGGACCGCCGGTCACCTGGTGGAAAGATCTGAGCCCGGGGGTTCAAGCTCATCCATCCAAACAGGAACACCGCGCCGCACGGAAGATGGATCTGAAACCAGACGAATCCATCAGCGGCTCAGTGGGTACTTCCTAAATATAGGCGCGAGAATGGAGACACTCCTGAAAGTCAAACCAAATCTTGTGTAAACACAAGTGCCTGCTTTATCTCAAGGCCGCCAATTCGCCTTCCAGGGCCGCATCAAGTCATGGTTTTGAAAGGTGTTGTATAAAAATGTAAAATACATTGTAATGCCCTTTTGTCTCTGCTCAGTGTCTATGTGGACCATTACATTCCCTCCGCTTAAAATAGACTCAGCCCCCGAATTCGGCTCCTGAGCCACCGAGGGGTCTGAACCTCATCCCGCGTGGAGCTCCCGACCTCGCTACTCACACTGAGATTGACTTATGGGTTTCTCTAAATGATACTGACGCCCGGCGTCTGCATACTGGCTGTCAGCTCCTGAATTAGTCTGCGCCAAAAGTAGAAAACCCGAGTAAAAATAGTCTAATCAACGGTATCGAGCAGGGTTCTATTCTCTCGCCCGCGAACAGCCGCGGCCTCCGTGTCCGATGAGTTGTTCCGCTCGGAAGTCAGCTGGTGACCCAGTGAAAATGAGCTTTTCCTCCTCTCCCCCGATCAAAACTCAATAACCGGCCACCCGCAGCAGACGGGAGAGTCCGCGGCGTCGGTGCCGGTTGCGTAAGCCCGAGCTGAACCGGAAGCGCAGCGCAGGAGAGGAACTCGGACTTAAAGCGTCCGCGTTTCGTGATTTGAAACGTGCAGCGTCTCCGGACGAGGCCGGGCCGCTGTTTGTGTAGTTCACAAACAGGCCTCCGGGTGGCATGCCTTTGCTCCTGCCGCACACTGCCTCTCTTCCACGACTGACCCTGCCTGCTTTTAGCAGCTGGGTTCCCATGGCAACCCCAGTCAGTCCATACCACTCCTCTCTCCCTCTCTCTCTCTCTCTCTCTCTCTATCCCCCGTCTCTTCCTAAGCCCGGCTGCACTTGTATCCTTCCATTCCCAGACTCTCCCATACATCAACACAAAGCAGAAGCATGCTCTGTGCTAGCTCTCTGCACTGTGTGTGTGTGTGTGTGTGTGTGTGTGTGTGTGTGTGTGTGGTGGGAGGGCACAGCAAAATTTAGGCTCACGAAGACAGATTATTTTTCGAGGAGCGCCGCTGTTTCGGAGCACAACCTAAAAAAGACTAAAAAGTCTGGTCCTCGGCGCACTGCGCGCGAAGCACGTGCAGAGAGACGCACAAAGTTGCCGCGCTCTGTCAGCACCTGGCAGACGGCGCGTCAGTTGTGATAAATCATCGGCGCAGGCAGGGTTACGCGAGTTGAGGGCTGAACTGCGGGGATAATTGATAAGGATGTTACAAGTCACGGCGCAGTCGATCGGGGTCCCGCGAGACGGGCCTGCCTACGGTGGCGCGCGCTGGAAAAAAAAAAAAAAAAGATACTTTGCGGCGGAGCGGGAAACCGCGGCGACGTTGTGACGCCCGAATCCAAAAAAACTCCTGTGACACCGGCAGATCAGCGGGAAATGGATTAGAGGCGATTTGATGCGTCTGTGATTAGCGGGATAGCCGCACGCGGTGACGAGCGGTACGGCGCCAGTACTTTGCCGGCGAACAGGTGAGAACGGGGTCAGAGGGCCGACACGGGCGGCGCAGATTACCGCGGCGGTTCGCTGTAAAAATGATACGACTCGGCTTTGCTCAGATTAGATCCTGAGCGGATCGAGCGCTCCCCTCATTTCACTCCGCTTCCACGCGGCTCGAACACGCCCCAGACCTTCTCGTTTTGTTGTGAGCGATGCTCCTCTGCCATAGCAAACACACACACACACACACACACACACACACACTTTGCAAACATACTGGGGTAAAGCTCAAACGATTAGGTGATTGATCGATCGACGAAAAAAGTTTAAAAAAACAATCGTCAGCTATTCTGAGAATTGGGTAATCGTGCGAGACATACTCTGGTCCTGCCTTCTCAAGTGTCTCATGTGACACACCTTTCGCTTTTGTTCTTTTTCCCACTAGACATGTAAAGATGTCACCTTTGGTTTCCAGGACTTGATTTGTGCACATTTTTCTGACATCTTACAGACCAGAAAGTTAACCGACTGATCCGGAAAGAATCGGGCGGGTTCGCCGATAACCGGCGTCTGGAGGTTGCAGGTGGTGCGAGTGCGTTTGACAAAAGCAAAGTGCTAGTGGACTCCAGCAATGGCACAACTCGCATTAACATCCTCTAACACAACGACTGCTTTGTGTCTTGGTGTGTGTGTGTGTGCGCGTGTGTGTGTGTGTGTAACCCCTATGAAAGCACAAGGTGACAACACTGTATATAAGCTGTAGGCAGGGTTTTCCCTCGGCTCCTGCAGGGCGGAGACGCTGCTGTGTGTGTGTGTGTGTGTGTGTGTGTGCATGCGTGTGTGTCTGCGTGTGTGTGTTTGTGTGTGTGTGTGTGTGGGGGGTGGGGGTGGGGCCGTCGGCTCGTTTCTGCATCATTCTCATGTAGCGCCATTATCATCGCATGTATCGTGGCGTGTCAAACCGCGACACAGGTCGTTGTTTTCCATTAGCATTAGCATGAAGAGAAGCGCAGGAAAGCGCTCGCCTTCACGTTTCCTCCAGCGAGCGAACACCGGTACAACAAGATCTCGGCCAATGGGTTCGCAGCGCAACTTTCTGGTCCTCCCATAAGCACATCTGACAATGTAAGAGCGTTTGGCTGCGCACCAAAATATTTGTTCGCTTTGACGTCTGTAGACAGCTCACTCTCCCAGCGGCCACCAGTCAGCTGACTGAGCTACTGTAGCGAGTCGATTCGTCTCTCACTCTCATTCCTCTTGCATAATTATTTTCTCTGACGGTTAACATTTTTTCAGAGCGCCTTTCTGAGCTCATCGTCCGCGACAGACGAGATTCCCGGGCCGTTTGGCGGCTTCTCCCGCCGCTCGCTTTTTTTTTGCAGCGGAGACGCCGGGAGATGCCGAGGACTCGCTCGTGGAGAATTTATTTCCTCTGCGGCAGCAGAAAACGTTGCACAAGCCTCCAGAAACTCCTGCGGGTTAAACTACACGATGACTCATGAGACACTTTTAAGGTCGATCAACTCTGAAATAATCAATGTAGACGGACGTGAAGACGTTCGCTAGCTTAGCAATGGAATAAGGCTACAAACAGCCCATGATGCAACGCCTCGTCAAAGACTCTGGTTATACTGGTACTCAAAAAGATGTGGAGACATATACACTCACTGTCCACCTGTACTGTGTTACACACTCCAACACAACATCTCACAACATCTCTGCCATGACTTGGACTTTCTAATGTTTCAGTTTGTGTTAACTCTGTCAGAAAGGTTCGTCATTGTTCTACTTTATGTTTATTATTATTATCATTATTATTATTATATACTGGCAGCAGCTCCTCTCATGTACAGTAATGACATGGACACAATATTAGAAACACCTCTCAATATAATGCGTCACAATAATAACCCAAGACCTCTCTGACACTGTGCGTCCAGCCTGAGCGTTACTGTCTTATAAAGGCAGATTTAATGACATTAGACTGTACTTGTGTATCTGATGAAGTGGCCAGTGAGTGTATGAAACGTAAAACTACTCCAATTTTTTTAAACGTACATTTCAGAGAGGAATATTGTCCATCCGTTATCCATTCTTTCAGTTTAGGTGCTGCCTCTATGCCGTATAATGGGAGATTTTATGGTTTCCAATAATGATATCATAATTTCTTCAGTAAAGTCGCCAAAAGCACCAAATCTTCACAATGTTGACACCCGACATGACTTGAATGATTAACCTGTGACCAAAATATCATTAATAATCAATGAATGGACTTGTCTGAGCAGGAGTTTCCAGAGCTTGTGCTTCAGCTTCAGACACAGGAAGACGGGACACATTACTAAATAAATAGAAGAACTATGATGCACGCAGGAAGATGCAAGTACATTACGCCTTTGTTTAACCTATAGCAGCTGTAAAAATATATCATGTGTGGACTGGAATTAAACTTCTAAATAAATATTGCTTTTGGGTCCAGTACAGTATGGCTCTGAGCAACCGTACAGAGAGGAACAGGATGCTCCCCCTGACATGGCACATTGTCTTGCCGGGGCGCTTTAAGACAGATACGGCCCAGTGTTTGCTCGGTGGTCATCGGTGCTGAGATGCTCCAGAATCCCAGGTTAAGAATGCCTGCAACAATAAATCACCCGGCCCAAACCGCATGTGCTGGAGCCGGATGTTTACTTAAGCTAGCCTCCGAGCTACCTCCTTCAGCGTGGCCTGATGAGACGGGCCAACAGCTCAATCTGTCTAGGGAAACAAACCGCCGTGACAGAAAAATATAAAAGCTTTCTATAAATAGCCTCGCAACCCCCACCCCCTTCTGACCACATTCCACAGGAGGTGAAAGTTGAGGCTTGCTGGACGGGCGGCCGAGGTGGAGGGAGACCTCTCGCCTGGGTGTGGCTGGACGCCGCTAACTGGCTTAGCCTCGCTGCTGCTAGCGCCCCGGGCCTGCGGGCTACGCAACCTGAGCTACGGTACACAAAGCGGGAGGCTCGACTGGAGCGGCACGAAACGCGCAAGCGTCGCCGCCGAGCGCACGTGCGTCATGTGACTCCGTGGCGGATCCGTGAGGCGGCAGCGGCGACGGGGCGAGGAGCCGGGAGCCCCTGTCATGAGTCGACAGCAAAATATGTCTCCTCGCGTGTTGAACCCCCCTGTCTCGGTGGAAGAAGTGGTTGATCTGTGTGTGTGTGTGTGTGTGTGTGTGTGTGTGTGTGTGTGTGTAGTAGGGGGAGACAGAGCGAGCAGGAAGGCATATGGGTGCATTCGTACACTCGCAGCGATCCGTTTATGCCGGGGCAGTGAGAGAAGGTATGGCTTGACACGCAGACGCAGACACGCAAAACCGACAGCGAGGCGTTTTGTGTCTCACCTTCTGCTACTGACCTTCCCTTTGTTTACAGCGCATTGCCGGGATACTCCCTTTGATTCGGCTGCGCACACGTGACCCTCCGCCAGTTTCTGCTCTGCAGTGCTGCGGCTAAAAATAGCCTCCGCTTGCCCTGGCTCCACAGCTAGTTTACATAAGCTCTAAGGGGGGGTGTGGGGGGGGGGGCGACGAGGGGGGGGGCTCAGTGAGAGAGAGAGAGAGAGAGAGAGAGAGAGAGAGAGGGGGAGGGGGAGGGGGAGGAGGAGGAGGGGGTTCATGGACGACCATTCCACAATCTCTGAGCAGGGAACCTGCAGCGCCACTGCTGTCCCCCAGCAGTCTGTGCCTTTACACTCAACAGCAGGGTGTGTGTGTGTGTGTGTGTGCGTGCGCGCAGTCGGCGCACACTCGCAGATATCCGCCATTCACCAGCCTCGCTCGCTCTGTGTCTCCGTCTGTCCTTTAAAATGGACGCACATTTTAACCCAAAAATAAAACTCTATTTATAGCTGCAATTCTCCTTCTTTAAGTGGGACATAATTCCCCCCCCCCCCCCTTTTTTTTTTCCTTCCTCTGCAACGCCGTCCAGTTGGAAGCTCAGCGAGACAACGCTTACTTCACCGTGCACTCTGATACAGATTGCCGCGCGGGACGAGACGGCTCTGGATGTCTTTTAGCGTGGAGCGGAGCCGCCCTCTCTAACGTCCTCCAACTCATTGACTGAACTAAAAACGCAGCCTGTCGGAGCCTCTGGTCTCTAGAAACAAAATTTTAAAAAAACACTCACGCCGGCCGCCGAGCTAATCTTGTGACATGTAGCACGCTATGCTGAGCGGCTTTAGGCTCTCGGGGGCAGGCGGAGCGCTCCCGACGCCCCCGCGTCCGCGGCCGGTTACAGTAACACCGACTCTCAGGCCCCCGCCGGTCAAACTTCGACTGCGTATAGGGAGAGACGCGGGTTCTCATGTGTCCTGAGACATCCTCTCCTCTGTCGCGCTCCGGCCCTCAGGAGGGGACTGAATACACAGACAGAGAGAGAGCGGGTCCCACAGGGGGCTCTAACAACCTTAAGGACAGCGGTTCGTGTAGACGGGAGTCCCACCGAGCCCCCGCCAGATCAGATCCTGCAGTTCGGCTCAAAACCACTCCTTCCTCTTCCTCAGAAACCGAGCACACAACTGCGCGCGCGCACACACACACACACACACACACGCACACGCGCGCACACACACTTCCATAGTGCCCCCTTTGATTATTTCTCAGTCAGCTGACAGCAGGGTCATCTGATTTTTAGCAAGTGACACAAAAGGTGTTTGTTAATCTGGCCCTTTTATGATTCTTTTTATGAATAAAGTATTGATTTGTTTCGGGGATCGGTTTCATCAGAATTATGAATAGAATTCTGCCACTGTAAACATTTGAGCGAGCATCGTTTGTTTAAAGAGAGGCGGCAAAGTGAGGCGAAAGCGTTTGGTCTATTTTTAAGAGTGCGTTCACTGCGAGCGGCTGAACAACTGTAAGATATGAGGACAGTGGAAAAGAGCTCGCACCATTCTTGGAAACGCGCTTTCCCCAAATATGTTTGGTGCCGTTTCCTGGTCTTTCTCTGTCTTCTGAAATAGGGATGCACTTTTACTGACTGCTCTACATTTTGCGAGTTAACCCGTTCTCCCCTCATTCTGTTTGTCGCGCTGCCGCGTCGTCATTTCTGCCTCTGGACCAAAGTTAATGACCCAAAATACCCCAAATGCCCCCAACCCCTCCGTCGCCGTCAGTTACCGTTCGAGTTCTGACGCCACAGGCTGCGGCCGTGTCTAAACGGGTGTCTGACAGACTCGCGGCCTGTTTAAATTCTCAATTGTGCCACATTCTGATTTCGTTTTCAAACGAAGCGAAGCCCTAACATGGACAAAACAATACAGTGTAGTCCGACGCTGCTCCGGCTGCAGTGAGACAAACATCCCAGCGGAGAATCCATTCCTCATGCATTAAAAATAACTTGATAACCCGTCTGAAAAAAAAAAAAAAAAAAAAGTATCACATTGAAAATCTAAAGGCACGGACATGTCAGGAAACACCGAGAGCTGGGACGACGGTCAGGATCCGCCTCATCCCCTCGTGTTTTTGCGTCCGTACATCAGATGTGCTCAAACATGAAGAAATCAGGCAACTTATTGGTGACAGGAGAAAAAAAAAGAGAAAAAAAAGAGAAAGCAGCAGCGGTGACATGCAGCCGGTGTATAAATATCGCTCTCTCAGGCTCTTCCGTGAACAGAAGAGGCTGCTTATTGAGGAGAGCCACTGTTTGCGAAGCGTAGCCCCTCTGTTTCTGTAGGCCCTTCAGGGGCCAGGGCTGCCTGACAATGGCGGCCATTCTTAGCACTTTACTGCCCGAGATGACTGTGTCAGTGGCTCCCAGGCTGGTGACAGGGTCTCGTGACCAGCACTACACCCCGGCCCCAGCCCCGGCCTTAGATATGTCTATCCATATCCCAAGCCCGGTCTCGTCCCGGCCGCTCCGCTCCATCCCGGACCATCCACGCGACGCCGCACCCTCGTCTTTCACGCTGCGCGCCGATTCAGACATTTGCGGCGCCGTGAGTTTCTTTCGCCGTCATCGTCTTTAGAAGTTTCAACGTTGAAAACTCAGAGAACAGCCGAGGAGGTGTGAAATTTGTTCAATTTATTGACTAAAAATAAAACACAATTTAACATTTTTCACACAATGGCGGGAGCGATGAGACTAGTAATAAATTATCAATTGGTAACTTTTGATAACGGCCTTATGGTTGATAAAGTCCTTTTTACAAAGCAAAACCATCCAAACCTTGGTTGTGAACTCTGCTCGCAGGTTCTGGTTCTGGAGGTTCCGATCGTTCTGATTGGACATGTTTAGGTTTTGGAGCGCTGGTTGGACAGAACAGACAGAAGACACTGAAAGATGTTACTTTGAGCACATCTGACGCTTTTCACATGTTACAGACTAAAACAGTGGATCTATTCATTGAGAAAGTAGCTGGCAGATTCATTGATAGCGGAAAGTCCTGCACTTCGCTGCACATTTGCACTTTCACATGTTTGGTAACAGCAGAAGGATCAAACCAATCAATAGAGAGGTCGCTGAGGCAACTTTGGAACAACGTTTTGGACCGGCAAGCTGAGAGGCGCGAGGTTTTGCGTGTCAGAAAGTTGTTAACTCAGATACAGCACGCGTTGCTGTGATGAACATCGGTTAACAAAGCGGACTTCTGCAAATACAGTCTCGATGGCCAATAACAACTGGAGAGGGCCTTAGCTTAGCGAAAAGCAACAGGATGACCTTTTGGATTTGAAAAGACAGAGGGCACGACGTGCAGCTGATCTGCACCTATCCATCATGAGATGCCAGAAAAGTTTGGTCCAACCAAGATCCAAGAACAGAAAAGCCTGACACCAGAGAGAGTTTGTCAGCTTTGTCTGAAAAATTGCTTTTTTAAAAAAATTTATCAATTGTCAAAATAATTACAGATCCCTTTTTTTCCAGTCAACTTCAAGTCAAATTCAAATTAAACCTCTCATCGCTAGGACTTATTTCATACCGCCACTACACCAAAAGCATATCAGTAAACTACAATGACCACAATGCCTTAGACAAAAAGTAGAATGTTTCTCAAACTGTCCCTCATCTCCACCTCTGTCCCAGGATCAACCGGAGCCTCATTGCTTCGGTTACACTCCCAGACTCCAGCTCCAGCTCCAGCTCCATCTCCATCCGGAGCTTTATCCCAGCACCAACAGCGCCTGACGCCGGCTAACTATCGACCGCTATAGGTTAGAAATACCTTAGCACGTGAACTGTGGCATACTTGTGACTGCGACTTGACTGTGACAGGCGCTCGGCACAGGACACAAAAATAAAGCCAGGGGCCTGGCAGTTGAGATTTGCGTGTGAAAAGGTGTTTGATTTTGCCGTCGACACGTCCGCGGCTTTGCAATGGAACCAGCCCGCTGCGTCCGAAAATAGCTCCTGATCAATCAGCTGGCAGACACATATCTGTGCTCTTAAAATGTATAAATGTGCAACGCAGAGGTCGGATCAATGTGTGACAGGATTCCAAAAGAATCGATCCCGTCGCGCTCTTTGGCATAACAAGCGCTCGCCATCGGCCCCTGCTTATTTCCTGTGCTTTTGTCCAATGGGGCCGTCCGGCGTGGGGCCTGCTGGGAAAAAAAAAACAAAAAAAAAAACAAAAGAACACGCTCTGCCAGCAGAGCAAGGTCTGTGAAGGACAACACAGATGAAATGGCAGACGTGCATTATCTGCCCTCCGCTTGGATCCGATGGCGAATTGGTGGCAATCTATCAACCGTCTCACGCTGTTAGCATGTTAGCTCGCTGCCTGCCAGCCTGCCCCTCCCACAAACTTCCTCTTTCGCTTACTCTCAGCGTGACTGAGAGCGCCCTTATCACGTTCGCGATGCAAGACCTGCGGCGCGGACGCGGGCGAGCCGGCGTTCGACGCACAAAATGAGAGAGCGAGGGAGAGGGGAAGACAAATAAAAGATGACATGACAACTTCCTGGACTGGCTGCGTTGGGATTAGACGAGGAAGACGAGACCTTCTGATCAAACCTGTCTTTTCAGAACTCCCTCCCTCCCTTCCCTTCAACCCCAGTTTGGCTGCCGAGGCCGTCTGCCAGCGCGGCACGACTTCCAGGCCGGCGCTCGAGAACAGCTAGTGTGGTGAAGTGGTCATGACAACAAAAGGTGTGTGTGTGTGTGTGCGTGCGCGCGCGCAGACAGACAGGTCTGCTGCCATGCTGGACAGACTATCTATGAACGCCTTCCACAGGGTTCACACAGAGGTTAAAACAGAGAGAGGAAGTAAGCGAGAGGCCTCGCAGTTTGACAAATTCCAGACATCAATCAAACACGCAACGCTGAAGAGACGCACGACGCGAGGTTTCCAAATGAGCCGCAAACGCGAAGCCGGATCTCCCCTCGTGTAAAAAAAAAAAAAAAAAAAAATCACGGCGGGCGACGAGACGCTTCGTCTTTACTTTATAGTTCAAGATCTGGAGGTTTGACGCTGTTCTTGAGTAAATTCGCAACAGGGAAGCGCACAGGAAAGAGCAACAAAATGCTACAACTGTCGCGCAACTGCGACGGCGCTCGAGCAGGAAGTACAACAAACGCCCGAACGGGAATGGCCGTTTGTACGTTTTGACACTGAACCGCACGAAGCTGCAGCTTATCGCCCTGATTTATCTGTTTTCACACACACCGCTCGTATGATGATTTATTGTCCAAACATACGACTGCTCACCGGCCGCCAGCCAATCAGGAGCAGCAACGTAACAGCTGGGCGGGCCACGATTGGAGGATATAGCATGAAGGGCAGGAGAAAGAAGCAGAAAAGGGGGGGGGGGCGTACTATAAAAGAGAAGAGGATAAAAGAAGAAATAAGCGGGCGTCAGTCACTCGGCAGTATTTTGGATGAAAAAAAAAAGAGTAAAGAAAGTTCAAAACCAGCAGTGTAAGAGCAGCGGAGCCCCACATCATGTTTACTCATGTCACAGGACAGCTGGATTCTCAGCGCTTCGCGCAGCGTTCTCACCGAGCTCCTACGAGGAACCAAGATGTCCCAGCCTCTCCCCATACCTCCACATCACGCTGCGTGCGGCGCGCGCACAAACCCAGGCAGAGCACCGAAAGACAAACACAGGCCCCGGACTGGAGCGGCTCCACCTTACAGATTCATGTGACTCTCCAACCATCACCTGACTCGCTCGCCCTCCTTTCTATGGAGGCTGCTTTCAGGCAGGGCGGACTCGACCCAGAGTCAAATTTGCGTTGGAGGGAAGGGGAAGGTGTTCAGGAAGAGAGGACAGAGACCGTTTGTCTGCGCGCTATACCATCTTTAAAAACATCTCGGCTCCGCGTCACCCGCGCATCGCCGACAGCGAGACAATATCCCCGGCCGCTGATAAAGCGCGCCTTTTTGACCGAACCCTGAGAGATAAAGGGAGCCAACCTTTGGGACGGGAGGGGGCAACCTCCACGCTGACGTGCTCTCGGATTTACATGCGAATCCAGAGGTGGAGTCGCGGCGGGGAAGCAGAAGCGGCGCGATCGGCCGATCGCTTTGCATGTCCGAACTTCCTTCTCCGCGCGACCGGCCCGGGCCCCGTACGATCTGGGGCGCCGCGCGGAGGCCTCGCTTCCCGCGCCTCGCCACGCCGCAGTTATCAGGATTTCATAACGGCAGTATCTAAAGTATGAAGAAAAATCTTTATACAGGCGGCAGCCCAAAATCAGATCATGACCCACATAGCTTTCCTCCAGCCGGACGCGCTGAAATGTAGCGCGATCGCTCCACAGGTAGATTCCGCTGAAGTGATGAACGCCAACTTTAACTGCGGCGGGGCAGAAAGTCCGTCAATGCAGTTCGCCGCGGCGAAATCTCAAACAAGCAGACGCAAGAAGGTATATGTATAATTTTCCTACGGACAAATACAACTGTTGCTTGCCTTGCCCCACCCAGAGTAAACATATCTCAGCCATATTCATGTATGACATGACACCAGCACACACACACACACACACACACACACACACACTGCAGAGCTCTCGCCTCCAGCACGACTCAGAGAGGGCGGACGGGGCAGGGATGCGACAGCAGTTTATAGGCCGCAAAAGTGAAAGCGGCTCGCTCGCCGTCCTCTCGGCGGAGAACGGACGACGGAGCACGTACTTAAGAGCGAGCTTTTGTAAACCTCCGAGTGTCCGAAGGCGTACCACGGAAAAAAAAAAAAAAAAGAGAAGCATTTTTCAAAAGTTTGAACTCACTATTGTGCGCAGTCGATGAGCTGGTACTCGTTGGACCTCTCGAAGCATGCCTTCACTCCTTCATCGTCCCAGAGCTTCTTTGCGTGATCAAAGAACTCCTGCGGAAAAAAAGAAAATCAAACAGCTGAAACCAGCGCGCGGCACAGGAAACCCACCTCAACTTGCTTTATGAACGGATGTCAGCCTCACTGAAGCACCACAGAGTAACATTTTGTTGTTGGGAGTGTTGGTTTTCTATCTATACGTAAAAAAAAATAAAGCTACCCAAAAACTTGTTACGTGGAGCGACACAACGCCACGCCCCACGGCATCGCCCGCATCGCGTTACCCCAGCAACCGCGTCACGGCGTACGTGTGACGGCCGAGCACCGAGGAGCCTTCTGCTGCTGATCAAACTGAGCGGAGCCCGCGTTGTGCAAACATTTGTCCAGAGAAACTTTCTCCACTCAGAACGGCTCCGTCCGGACAAACAGCTGGCGGGAGCGCGGGGGACCGCTCGCCGTCCCCCGGCCTCCCCGCTGATGGACCCCGTCCGGCGAGCCCGCGCGGGGACGCTCGGCGCGACGCCGTCGGCCAGAAAAACCAGAAACGGTTGTTTCTGTTTGTGTATGGATTAAACAAATAAGACGCAAGGCGCTGACGAGTGAGCGTTAAAGTTAGTTTCTTTTTCCGCTGCGGACAGAGCGAGGCTAGCCGTTTCTCCCTGCTACCGGGCTTTATGCTAAGCTAAGCGACGCTAACCACGCTGCATACTAAAAAGGCACTGACAATGGGCTCACTCTCAGGATAAAAAGAAGTGTGAATGATGCCTTTGATTATTGCAGAAGAGATATTAACGGTACAAGCACTGTTACGCGTGCTGGAATCTATGAAGACTGTTCAAAAACTGTTCAGAAAAAATGAGGCCTTCTCATAGATGAGCTCTCAGGAGAAGAGAGGGGCACAGTAAACTTCAGGGCTTCGGTGTCGGTCGGACAAAACTTTGCGCCTCTCTCTCTCTCTCTCTCTCTCAGCTGCGGCCAGATTTGAGTTTCTTATTCACTTCCTCCGCACACGTTCATCCGACAGTTCCTGAAATCAAACTCATGACTCCCCGGTCACAAGCTCTCCTCTCTACAGCCTAAGCTAAAGCAACAAAAAGGTGGTGCGCTCGGGCGCCATTCAGTTCAGATAACGCCACAGAAGAGAAAACACGGGGGGGGTTAATTACGACTCCTTAAAATACAAACGTGTAGCCAGCAGTCCCGCTGTGCAAAATCCATCCATTGGCCTGGCGCTGTAAATGACTATACATAGTCTCAGTGCTTCAGCTGACTTCCTGCTCCTGGACAATGGGGAGCATTATGAGGGGAGCTCATCTTATCAATGACTGAGACATTTCCCAGGACTCTCTGTATGCCCCAAACAAAGATGATTGGGCTAAAAAATCCTTCGTCGCCTCCTGTGCACATGTCTTTCAGATGGGCTCCTCTAGCCTGGAACCACCACATGACTCTGCACCCGGCACTGGCTCTGCTCTGCGCTCCGGCTGGGGAGAGGGTGAAAGTCGCCCCAAACCAGAGAGAGAGAGAGAGAGAGAGAGAGAGAGAAGGAGCCTGATAAATGATCACATGCTCCGGGAGAGGTCCGCTCAGCAGATCCGGTGATTAAGTTAAACATGGAGGACATCCACTCATCCAGCGCACGGAGAAAGTCTCCCGCGGAGAGAGAGGGACATTCATGTTTGTTTACTTTTTTTTTTTGCTCCACATGAACATGGGCTCACTCTTCGCCCATACGTCCCAAAACGCGACGTGGGCTCGTGGCGTGAGGCGTTAGTTGCTCTCGGCGTAGCGCGGCGCTTCACCTGCCGCGCCAAACTCTGGGCTAACAAAGAAACCGGGGCCATGTTTGCTCTCGGGCCTGTATTTGCTTCCGTTTCTGTTGCAGTCACACAACCCCAGCTAATATCAGTTCGACTTCGACAGGGCTGATTACATTCTTCTGCTATTCGTTCTCGTCAGCTTCTTACACCAGCGAGGGGCTCGGAAAGCCGGAGAAGGGCCCGGGACTCGACGGAGGGGCAGAGGGTGGAAGGGGTAGAGAGGGGAGGAAAAGAAAAAAGAAAGAAAGAAGAAGAAGAAGAAGAAGAAAAAAAAAAAAAAAGTATGGTCCTCGGGGCTCTTTTCCACAGAGGCGTGTGACACTGGGCCTTTGAATAAATGCAGTGTGTGCTGCAGTGCCCTACAGAGGAACTGATAACACAGAAAAGAGACCAGGAGGGAATTTGCTTTAACACAAGCTTTTTTAACTCTTTCCTCTGCTTCCACCTCCGCTCCATCCCGACGACCCGCCGGACGCCGCCTCTCCGCCGGCTCCGCTCGGACCCCGCTCTCGGGGGCGAGCCCCGCAGCTTCGGCGTTAATCAAGCTGCTCTGTGCGTGATGTAATATTTCACTTGAATCATATAGGTCAGGCTGACACAGAGTACAAAATGGCCTAAATCTGATCCGACTTGGCGAAACAAACTTCGCGCCAGCAAATGGCTCGCATCTCCAGCTGCGAGGGGACGCTGGAATTCCTCGGGGGGGAAGTTTTTTTTTTTTCGAAGGGACCTTTGGCCTCGGAGCGAAATGTACAGCTCCAGCCAATAACCTCAAATTCCTCCATACATATCCAGCCAGACAGGCAGCTCGCTCCTCTGTGCAGCCACAATCCTCTCATTTATTGGATTTGAATAGAAATATTGGAGTTAGATAACAGTCAGGCAGCAGAGAGAGAGACCTGACGTTCATGGGTTACCTCAATTAAAGAGTACAGACAAATTTAGCTAAAAGAAGAGAGCGGGAGAGGGAGCGACTGTTCCAGACTGTTCATCTTTCATAATGGGTTCCAAAAACGGAGCAGCCCTCCGTGCCACCCCTTGCCCTACATTACACATCCTCAACTAATCAATTGCAGGAAAAGCAAACTTCTAGGACTCCGGCTTTTCATCATGTGGAAGTCGAGGCAGCGCCGTGGAGGTGTCAGGCTCTCTCGACACAAAGCCCACGATGATGGGCCGGGCCCGTGAAGTGACATCACGCAACCTTAACTAAAGTTACACAGTCACGGGGGGGGGGGGGGGGAAATCGCTCCACGTGCGCTAATCTAGCCCCGGTTTACGATTGCGACCGCTCCGCGGGCACGGTAACTCTGCACCAGAAGCACAACGGTGGATGGGGCTCAGCAACTGGAGCTCATCTTGCACGGCAACGCGGCAGCAGATTGTAATCCGTATCCGGAAGCAGAGGCGCGACTTTTGAGGAGCTCATCCTGGAGCGCACACAGGAAGCACTGCCAGGTCTCAGCGTTCCCAGCAACCTAGCTCGCGTTCGCGTCGGACGGAGGGGAAGCCGCGCGGCTCATTTGAATGTTGACAGACGCCGCCGCGACTGGCATTTGTTTCCATTTGCATAGACGACCGTTTGTATCCGCCCTTTTTTTTTTTTTTTTTTTTTTCTCCACGGGCCTTCTGTTATTCCAAACTACTGTAGGAAAAAACGTTTCTGAAAAGGAGGGTTGCTTTGATGCTAATGATTAAAGGCCATCGAAACTCAGCCTGTCCATCAGCATGTAGGAAAAGGGGAAACTGTTGTCTCACAAAGGTTCCCAGTCATCAAAATGCACGCAAATCCAATTTTATAATAAGAATAAAATGTATATATATATATATGTAAAAATCTACGCTAAAGTTACTTTGTAAATACCTCCTGGCCGTGCAACATCTGGGCTGATCCTGCTCTTTTGGAGTGGACTCAACGAAAACTGATCACTTCCCAACAAAGACACGTCCCGCAGGACATTTTTACATCACTCAATATCTTAATAGACCGGCAACATCGTCCTCAGCAGATCATCAGGCCACGCAGCCCTCGACTGCAACTCTGACCTCTCTCAGTCGCCCCGTCAGATGAGCACACGCAACACCCCGTACCACGCTCGATGTACAGCGATAAAATATCATGGATGCACCAATTCTCATCAGCAGCACAGATCAGACTGGATACAGCGTCATGGCAGGAGGTACAGGACTGCATTTAAAACAACAACAGCAGCTCTTAACCGTTAATGTACCTGTAAGACGTTGACCTGTGCAGGAACAGAAAACTATTACGATCACTTGAGAAGGTTTTTTTTTTTTCGTAAAGAGCAGCAGCCTAAAAAAAAAAAAAAGGCGAGCTCAACAGCTAAAACAATGAGGCGTTTGATCAGTAGGACGACCAACAGAAAGCGAACTGGTGTCTGAGCCACCTCTCAGGCAAAAAATACAACTGGTGCGAGGTGTACTTCTCAAATGTGACTTTTTTTTAGCTTAACGTCATTATAAATTGAATTATCTCTGATTTTTTTGGACTGCTGGCCAGCCAAAACCAAACCAGACATCTGAACACATCACCTTGGACTATGGCGAGCTGTGACGGACATTTTTAACTAATGCCTGATCGTTTTATTGACTTAAAAAAACAACAACCACAATGGGCAAGCAGAGTAATGGATACTGCAATGGCTGCAGCGCTACAGGAATTTTCATCCACGCTGAGCTACAGTCATCTCTCTCAGGGAAGCGTCGGAGGTCAAAGATCGCCGTCGACTCCTTCTTGATCCTGACACCGAAGCCGTTTATATGAACTCAGCCCGGAATCAGACTTTGTGCCGAGTTGCCCTTTCATGCGACCGGAGACCGTCCATGTGAGACGCGTTGTCACCTACTGGAAATATTCCTGTTTAGTTGAGGCGAGGGGCGGCGCCTGGGTGGCGTGTGCGGGAGACACGACACAAATGTCACCGGCACTCCCGTTCGCTCGCCGGGAACCTTCGCTTTACCCCGGGTGTAAAGTCCGGTTCGCGTCTGGTTCAGTCCGATTCCCATGTTGGCGACCATGTGTACACGTCCTGCAGATAGCGATCTAGAAAAGTTCAGGGTCGCAGGGCGTGTGAGGAAGCAGCTGTTGTCAAATAAAATGTATTTCATTGTTGCATCATACTTGTCAGGAGTTGCCGTTCCTCTTAAGATTAGGCGCCGATGAACTTTGGTTCACCATGACATCATCTTTCCGAAACGTTTCCCCGTTCGACGCGCTTCCACTTTTTAAACCGGCGCCAGCAGGTGAAAGCCGCAGGTTAGCGATTGGCCGTGTTCCTGCGCTGCCGTATTGGATATCACGCCCCAGTGGCACGACGTGACAATGCAGTGGTGACACTGACGGCACAAGGAAGCCCGAGACTGATGACAAGCGCAGACACTCCGAACAGAGCCGCGTTGTTCGCGTCGGCCCGGCCGGGCCTGGGAACGCCGGGACGCCGGCTCTCCCCCCGGCCCTCGCGCGACTAGGCATCACAGCAGAGCGCACGCCACCGTTACCTGACATTAACACCCGCAGCCATGTGCCCTTACAGAATAAATGGCTGAGAAACATCATGCTAAGGTTTGAAGCAGCTATGTAGAAACAAGGCTGCGGCGGGGACAAAGCGCAGCCATGTTTTTGACGGCACCGTCAGACCGGACTGCAAGAAGCCACGACTTCCAATCAACAATGCTGGCAAAAGTCGCTCGCAGTATGATGGAAAAAGCTCCGAACCACGAAAGAAAGCCGTCCCACTTCAGGTGAAGAACCGCAAACTTCCTAGAAGCTGCAACTCGTCGTCGATTAATAGTTGGGCCTATAAAATATCACAAAATAGCGAAAAATCCCCATCGCTAAAAGGCCCCGGGTAACATATTTAAATGTGTTGTCAAAACAAAAGTCCAAAACTAGAAGCCATTCAGTTTGCAGCAACATAAAACCAAGAAAAGTAGCACTGGAAAAACTGGAACTATAAAATTTTAGCCATTACATGACAAAACTGCTTAGAATTAATTGATCATCAGAAGAATCACTTCAGCTCTAGGAACAAGGTGTGGATATATGAAGCACCAAGCTGAAACTTTACAGCTGCTCGGTATCTCAAACACAACACGACGAGAACAGGGATCGCTGTCGAGCACGAGCTCACAGGAAGGTAAAACCTTCGTTTGGTTCCCAGGGAAGTTCGCAAATGATTAAAAAAAAAAAAAAAAAAAGTGCAAACCTCCATGAGTTTATCTGTAGCACATCTGTATTCATTTGTCATTCCTGTTTGGTGGTGCTGCACAACCCGGTGTCAAACAAGGAACACTTTCAAAATTATGTAAACCATTATCTACATTTCCAACACATGACCTGGCCCTACTGAATGGCTGATCACACACTGAAAGGAGTCCCATGTGCTCCGACGTGCACACAAGTCCACACGCAGCGCATCTGAAGGAGGAATCCAACCATTTACGAGCGCCGGACGCTGTCGATTCCATCACATGGGCGATTTGTCATTTTCATTCTGAACTACCAGAGGGCAAGACAATACGGATTTGGCTTTGGTTTGTGAAAAGGAGAGCTCACCGTGTCGCAAAAAGGAGAAAATGAAAAGGAAAAAGAAAAGGCAACATGACATCTGACGCCCCTGAGCTATATCACTGAAACCAACACTGCTGGCCATAAAAACAGCTGTCATCACATACCATCCAACACCCACGCAAACACAAACACACATTAAGAAGGACAAAAACGCACATACCATTCCAGCCCATCTTTCATTGTCTCACTCTCTCTCTCTCACACACACACACACACACTTGGGAAAACTTCAGGAACATCTTACCTGTGAATAGTCGAAGTCGGAGAGAGGTGCTATGCTTTTGATGTATTCGATTCTGAATTGGTCCTCTGGGTTGGCTAGTGGGACAGGGGGTATTAAAGTGCTCATCGCAGACACTATAGTCTACAAAGCAGAAGTTGTGAGAGAAAACAAGCATTAAGCAGGATGAACACAGGACCCCAAACAATCTAAATCTGACATGTGGGATTGGATTCAGTGAGCACATTTGGTGGTGGTGGGGGGACACAGACAAAACTCACCACTATGGCATCCTTCACGTTTTTCCGAATATCTTGGATTTTCTGTTTCTTTTCTCTGTGTGGATGGAGGGGGGGGGAGACAGAGCAGACGCGTGAGGACCGGCCGGTTACGAAAACACGGCAAACAAACGACAAGAAGATTTATCAAAAAAAGGCGGTTCTGGGTGAGACGGGGGGGTTACTGCCAGGTTATTCTGATACAGTACATTTATACATTACAGTACAGGTGGAGGTGCAGGACGGACGACGGTGAAATGCGAGAAGGGGGTCCTTCAAATGCAAAAGTTAAAAGCATACGATGTGCTGTTTTCTCATTTTTTTATCTTAAAAATACAAGATCGTGAGTCCTGAACTATAAAATCCAGCCTCCTCTTCAAAAACACGACATAAAGAGGACTGTTTGATACAGTTACAGGACTCTGACATGTACCAGGCCTGTTTAAAATAGACCACTGCTGAGATCAATGCCTTGCGAGGCCTTGCAGCAAAAACAAATCATCAATAGGCCTGTGTCGATCACAACCTTTCACCCTCTCACATGAAACAGGAAACAGTGAATTAATTGGCATCTGTGTGACACTGAGATCCGCCCCCCCCCCCCTCCCGAACACATATGTATGATAACTGTACGTGTACGAAAAAAAAAGAGGAGGAGAAAACAACAGAGAGGGAGAGAGAACGAGGGGAAAGATATTAGCTGCTTTGCATGGGATACTGGGCCCAACAGGCGCTGCAGTGCCTGGGGAAAATCCATTCACAGGCTAATATCCCGGCCCCGACAGTGTTCTTCGTTAGGAGGGGAAGCCGTGGAAAAAAAAAATAAAATAAGCAGGAACGCACACGTTCGTGTCGTTAGCGCTGCTGTTTAATAAGTGAACGGAATCGCACTCACTCCGCGTTGAAGCCGTTGACGTGTAGAATCCTCATCTGCTTCACAATGGTGCTTTTTCCGGACTCTCCCGCACCTTCGAAAACACACCACAGAAAAAAAAAACACACACACACGAAAATATCACCGAAATGACCACAAACGGGGACATCCTGGTTAGCTCCCTTCCCGCCTACCAAGCAAAAATCAAAATGCACACACAAAAAAGATAAATGTTTTGGAAATGAAGCCAGTGGATCGTAGGCTCCGGCGGAGCTTCGCTTCCATCAATATCCACCCCCATGACATATTATTGCAAGCGCTGTCAAATGGGGCTACGTGTTCGGTAAACGAAAGGGACTACGGTTAGCTTACATTTCACATAGCCGAACACAGAGAAATCAGCCTTACCCAGTAATAAGAGTCTGTGTGTGGCTTTATAAGCTTGTCTTTCCTTTTGCAACTGTTTCTCTATCTTTTTATTAGCCTCTCGTTGTGCCTTTTCGTCGATGCGTTGATCTTCAGTCTTGCTGTTGCCCAAACAACCCATCTTCCGTCGCCCTAACCCTTCCTTGTGGAGTCGTAAAAATATATAGATATATTAAAATAACGCCAGGGATGACACTGTGGTTTCAAATAACAATAGGAATGAGTCTATTGTAAAAAAAAAATAAAATAAAATAAAAAAAGAGGGGAATCTCTGCGAGGCTTCTCCGTCGGAGGGAGGAATACGTTCCCCGTTACAATTCCGCTTCAGCCGCAGCCAACCGTCATCCAAACCGCCTGTTAGTTTACACACCGACGAAGAATGACGACTCAGTTAAACAGAGAAATACCCCCCCTAAAAAAACACATATATAAATAAGAAGGGAGAGAGAGGGTCTTCGATTTCTGGGAATCCAGTCTACTGCTCCTATCGCGTCTCCTACCCCTCTCTTCTCTCCGTATTTTTTTCTATCTGAATTTCTATCAGTATTTCTGTCTCTTTAACTCAGCACTGCCTCTCTCTGTGGCACCAGGAAGTAGCCTCGGACTGTGGAGGAGGAGGAGGAGGAGGAGGAGGTGGAAAACAAACCGCCGTTAAACTGTAACATTAACAACCCGCACCGATAAAGCATTTTTATATAACTTCGTGTGGTAAAGGCAAAACGAGCCGTTAAAAGCTAAATCGTTTTAAAAAAACGTGGTGGGAAGCCGGTCGGGCCTGGTTGTCTTCTTCTTCTTGGCCTCCAGTCAGATAGGTGGCCCTGACCCAAACTGGCAACCCGTTTACAGTTTGTGTGCTTTTTTTGTGTGTGGTTTTTACCTATTTCTGTGTTTTTTTGCACTAAATCAAGTCTGGGGAACTAATATCGTAGTCCTGAACAGTGGTGCAAGCACTTTTACTAATTTAAGAAAACAACAACATCAATAACAAAACCAGCAGTAAAACTGTAAAATAAATACCACATTAAAGTAACAGTACTGCATTCAAATTTCAGTTTTTGGTTTGCTTTGTTTGTTTTTCAGCAATATTACATAACTCTAATGGATGGATATTCACATTTTTTTAAACCAGAGGTGGCTCTTGGTCTAACTTAGAAACCATTCAATTTTGAGAGTGATCTGGGCCTGTGTCCAGATCCAGGGATTTTCTTTGATGATCTTCACCATTTTGGGATGGGGCAAAATTTCACATTTTGTGTCTTAGCTCTGTAAATGCATTTTTAAAAAAAGAAAAGGAAAAAAAAATGGGACACTATCTCAATGCACTAAATAAAGTGTTTCTATTTACACAATAAAATATTATTAATAAAATAATATGAACAAAAAATAGTAATTACTACATTCCAGGATCATGTGCTTCCACAAATGTTATATATAGGAAGTTTTTTAATGCTTGGATGAGAAATGTACTTTCTCTTTGGGTAATATATTCATTTTTGGGAGGTGTTGAGTACTTTCTCCTTTCTAATCCTTATTTACAGAAAAAGTAGCATAAGCAGTGCAAAAATACTCAGTTCCAAGTACTGGATTCAGATTTTTAGTTTTTTTAAGTAGCCTACATATTATACGCAAATGTGATACCCGTAAATTATCTTAATGTGTATTATTCAATTACTCTTATTACTGCTGCATAAATGTTTTAAGAAGGAGTTAAAGGTAAAGATTAAGGGAATTGTGGGGAGTTTAATATTACAGTGCTTCATACTTTTATAAACCACTCATGATTTTAGTGTAAAAGCTACAGCTGTAAAATAAATATAGAATAAGATCAATAATTCCTTCTGAAACTTAGCAAAATGGACAAATAAAGTAGCATGAGTACAAATGCCCGTGCAACACTTGAATAAAAGTATTTAGTTCCTTTCCAACATGCATACATGCATGTCTATACTTGAAAAAAAGGAAATTACAAAGCAATGCCATTCATTATGCAAATTAGTAGCTCCATTTAGCCACCTTTTTGGGTGAAGATTAAACTAGTCTGGGTGATGTAGAAAAGTGAGTACATTTACTCAAGTATTATACTTGAGTACACTTTTAAGGTCTTGTACTTTGCTTGAGTATTTTTTTATGCCTCTGCTTGTTTATACCCCCACACCATATTTCACCACATTTCATACATTTTCAAACCACATTTTAGGGGAAAATATTGAACTTGTCACTGAAAATACATTTGTCTTGTAGCTGTCATTAAAGCTGTCAAATAAATGCACTGGACAAAAAAGTCATCTGAAATAGAGAATAATAAGTGTATAAAATGAGATGACATGGAAATAGTTGAGTACAGTAAAAGTGGTGTCAATTTGTGCCTAAATACTCCACTTGAGTAAATGTACTTAGTTACTGTACATTCCAACACTGTGTATTGTTATACATTTTATGTTATTTGGTCATTATTGTCAAAGAAGTAAACAGAAGTAAAAGTAGAAATATCATGAAAGTAGCATTTTAAGGTGCATTTTGTTGCAGGATGTTGACCTGAGCAAATTTAAAGGACTCTTAATGGGGTATTTTTATTCTCCATATTAATATGCACAGTATATACTCTCGATTCAGTATGATCATAGGTTTGGTTTGTAAAATCTTAATGTGCAAAAGTAATTAGCAACTATAGCTAGATAAATGTGTTTTGAGTAAAAAGTATGATATTTTCCTGTGAAATATAGTAAGTGTTATTGTCCCTGCTTTACAACATCCACTTGTGTAGTATAGACATTTATGTAAAACTAAAAGTTCACAATTGCAATTTCTTGGTGTACTGTCAAAAAATATAGGAAAGCAACTGAGTACAGTTACTTAAATACTGTACTTAAAGGTGCTCTAAGTTAAGTTTTCGCTGCTGCCAAACATGGGTTCTTGCCGGGAGCGGGTGGTGGTGGTGACGGTCACTTGCCAAGAGCATCAGCCATCGATGCATTTACAAGACATGACATTATATGATACGCCCTCTGAGCAGCACTGTTTCTTCAGGGCAGACTGGACACTACAGTGACTCACTATCATAAAGTGAGGAGACGGGCGGGCCGGGCCAGGGCTAGCTGGTTAGAATGCTAACTTCAATATAAGCTAAGAAGTGATAGAAATAGAAACAAAGAGTGGACTTTAGTACAACTTTACGCCACTGGAGCTAGAAGGAAATGAAGTTCGATGCTGAACCTGCAACATTTCTGCTAGATTGGCAAGTAATTAGCCGCTGTAATGCTAACGTTGGCTAAGTAGCGACGGCACAAATTTACGTATAGCTCCTTTAAGCCTGATAGTCATATGAGGCTGTTATTTTCATAAGTGAAAGCACCCACGCCTGAGGCATAAGTATTGAAACGTAATATGCAGAGATAATAGTTAAATACATTAAGCAGGGACTTTGCTAGAAAACAAGTCCATATAAGGCAGGCCATATCCTGTTTTGCAGAAATTCAGCATCTCTCACAAGGGAGCAGCTGACCTTCAACAATTTGATAAACTGTTATCTTTTCACCCAAGGACGGGGCTAGGTGGATGGTTCAGGCGTGACTGTAAGAATAAATACTGTGAGCTTTCTTTGTTTCTCATCTCACTCTGTTTCTCCACACTGAGATCCATATGCACATTTAACTTGTACAATAAACCATCTGGGACCGAAGAGCTATTGTGTCTGGGAGTCTGGGACCCGTTGACACCTGACCATTAGGCTGATTTTCAGAAGGAATTTCCACCAAAGGAGAAACTACCATATACTGGTCCAACTAGTAGACATTTTCAAACGTAGCTTTTTAAAAGGTGTTATATGTAAGTTTGCTATGACAGCGAACATGGTTTCTTGAGTGGGTGGTGGCGACGGTCGCTTGCCGAGAGAGCCTCAGCCGCTGTTGCGTTTACAAGACGAGAGGTTACAATACCCCCTCTGAGCATCGCTGCGTCTTCAGGGCAGACCGGACGTTACAGTGACTCACTGTCGGACAGTGATGAGACAGGCTGGCTGAAAGCAAAGCAAGAGTTAACACTGGTGTTGCTTCCCACCACTGGACGAAGCTCTCGACAAGTGAAGGAAGATTGATGCTGGACTCACATCGTCTCTGCTAGATTTTGTAAGTAAACAACTGTTCATGCTCACTTTGGCTATGTGTATGTGTATGTTTCATACAGCCTCTGTATGGTGTGTGTGTGTGTGGGGGGGGGGGTCCTCAAGTCAAAAAAAGTAGGAAACCATTGATGTAAATTTACATCCTTCAAACCCTCAACAATCCTGAGCCTGCAAAATCAGCTGGCCGACTGCGAGCACTGGCCGGAGCCTGAAAACAGAATTTTGTTTACTCAATGAACAAAACCTTTCAAATCATAAAAAAACTATTTTGGCCGTAACAGACACAATAAAAATGCACATAATAATGAGCGTCACAAGTTTTTTACAGTGTATCATCTTACTGTAAAATTGGAGCTGTACCATAGGAAGTAAAAAATAACATTCACTTTGATTAGGTCACCATACAGTCAACAGGAATATTACAGTAAAATATTGTTTGGTATGATAACGGTTTACTCCATACTGACCATAGCAATGTTACATGGGCAAACATGTAATATTCTTGTCTCACACACGCCACACTTTTGCAAATGAAAGCGATGTTAAAGATCAATTATTTTAAACAATTCCACTGAGTGAGACTGTGAACGCACTTTTACCTGCCAAACACAACTAAGTACTGTAAACTGAGCTCATGAGGTTACAGATTATTACTGTACCTCACGTTATGAAAAGCCAAAACAAAATATCTTGCGTGTTTGGGGGAAATACGAGGAAGTTGTGTCTCCAAACTTTTCACAGAAAGGGTGCAACATTAACTGCAGTCTGACAATGCAAGTTCTGGTTATGAGATTCAGGAGGAAACAGAAAACACATCGCTGCGAGGTGTATTGTCTGACATTTGCGTTTAGCTTGCTGTGGCTTCCTCTCACCCTGACCAAAGTGGGGTGTGGATTTGTTGAAGTTTGACATCGCACTATCCCACGCTGCACTTTACATTGACACTATAACAGTGTGTTATGTGAAGGTAAACAGCAGCACTAATATGACTTCTACTCTGTCAGTACATGTGCAGGTGTGAGACCAAGACAGAGACTTCTTCATTCAACACCAACTGGTAAAACCTAGTAGTTCAGCCTTAACAACAGAAGTAAAGCTAGGCTAATTTGCAATGCTGCACTGTTGCATTCAGGGAAGGCAAGGCCAAACATCACATGCATGGTATGCTGCATGCTTGTTTATTTTACAAACATTCATAGATTATTCAATGACATGAGACAACCATGAATGATTATTCCTGTAACAAATAAGAAGGAGTGTGGTGCTACTGTTTCCATCATGCAAACACAATGCAAATACCGGTTCCATGCAGTGAAATGCAACAAAGTTGTGCAGCATGCAAATCGATACCAGGACCCTCACTTTGCCCACAGTGGTGGGAAAATAGTGCCACTGCAACCCCACCCCTACCACAAGAGAAGGATCCTGTCTCCCCACCTCAGAAAAGCAAGGTCAAGACAAGTGACTGGCCCACATCACTCTCTAGTGGTGAGAGGCAGCATTGCACACCCGCTGTGACCACTGTCAGCTCCCCATAAATGATACAGAACCAGGTTTTGTTGTACAAATTATCGTCCTTTTAAGGAAGTACTGTCTGATATGTATATTTAGCATGCTGTGGCTTCCCCTTAACGAGACTAAAGGAGTGTGTGTGTGTGTGTGTGTGTGTGTGTGTGTGTGTCCGTGCTTGAGAAGGTTTGTCCTCTCAAAAGCCAAATTTCAGTTATAGTTTCCCTCAACTCAAAAATAGGTTTTGCTTATCATTACTCGACCTGGACGTATGAGCTTCACTGTACAGAGTTTGATGCTTGAAAGCCATTTTTCCCATTCCTCTGCTGAAGGGTAGAAAACATTATATCTGAGTTCATGACCAGCACATATGAGCAGGGATTTGTCAAACAAAAAAACATGGTCCAATATGCAGCTGACAAAAACAACATGTGCACAGAGGAGCTTTAAACTATCATTAAAATGTTTGGCGGTAATAATAGCCGAAATATGACATAGTTAATTCCTCTGTCTGTGTGTGCACGTGCAGGGCTGGAGGACATTTTCAGATCCTTTTCTTAAGTAAATGCAGCAATAAAACAATCTAAAAATACTCTACCGCAGGTAAATTCTGTTTTCAAAGACTGACAAAGATATTTTTAGGCCCGTGCTGAAAAATGGCAACCGCACTTGCCAGGGTTCGGGGTTTTATGTCCCTACCCTGGCAGTGTAAAGCCCCTAAAAAGATTTGCTAATCAACTCTCAACAATGCAAAGGTGCATTCTGGAAAATACAAAAGAGGGTCTGCATAATTATTGCCCTTTAATAAATACATGACATGTGGTCAAACACATGGGCTCTCTGGCTGGATGAAGATTATGTCTGCCAGTGAATTAAGAATATTTGACACTTAAAAGAGTATGTAGAAATCTTCCACACTTATTTACTAGCCCAGACTGTAATTGAAGCATGTGCTGTAAAAACAGGGCACACATCCAAATGATATCCAGCTAAAATTAGCCTCCTTAAATCTTTTTTTTCTTTCTGAGACTGGAAAGAACTTTATAGCACTCTCTTTAGGGACAGAGGCTCTTGATAAAGCGGAAATTCTAGAGTAAGCAAAAACCTGGAAACTATGCATAGCCCAATGTCCTTCTAATGTGGCGTGTTGACTCTGATTTAGCTGACTGAAGTATGAAGACAATTCACGTTGCAGCCCAGCTATAAGCATCATAAAGATGACACTACTATAATTCATACTGCACAGCCGTCTGTTGGTGGTTACATTAACTGGGAGTCCTGTGCTGTTAGTAGCAAAGTTCAGTGAAGTCAAGTCAATGATAAAACCCATTTAGACAGAAGCAAAGTTCACCCGGCTCCACTTGTATTTAAAGGGAGGGCCTACGTGGCTTTACCTTCCCCTGCGTGCTCCTGTGGATGAGTAAGCTTTTCCAAAATACGCTTTCACGTGCAGGATAGTGGCTCCAAAAAAACAGAGGGGGGGGGCTGACAATCAGTGACTTCCCACAAGCTGATTATTGAACTACCTGGTTTCAGTGATCGCTCCTGCGGAGTGTATTACGGCACTCCGCGAGCAGCCCGTTGCTCAGGCTCATGAAGGGTGATAAGGCTGAGATATGAAACAGCCAGTTAAGGACATCTAGGAAAGCTGTAACAGATATTATCACAGGCCTGTACAGATTCGGATCCAAGAGACCGAACAATAAAGTCACTTCCTTTCCAAGAAATAATGGGAACTCCACTTCCAGTTCCCATCCCTGTATTCATGTACTAAAATATAAAGTCTATGGGAACTCTATTAAAAGAATTTTGATTTTCTCAGTTGTCCTCTTGTCAGGTATGTTTAACAATGATTTTACTATCATAAGTTACTGCATTTTTACAGGCCTTGAAAAACATTTATGGGAGTTGTGTGATAAACCAGTAACTCTGATTCATGGATTAATTAGTGGAAATGTTCTGATATCTTTCATGACTCCTGAACTACATTGAATATATCACGTACTCCACTCCCCATGTATAAAACACAAGTTGTGTTCGGAGGAACTTTCAGTCCACTCACATCGCAACTGGGCCTTATTTTGATGAGCACAAAACTTTCTGCTTTGCAACAAAATGTTCGGAGGATTATTTTGATCTGTTAAATATGCAGAACTCTGATAAAGGCCTGGGCACTGGGACCTCATCAGAAACTACTGGGAAATGTACTAGAAGATTTCCTTGTGTTCTACCATCACTTGTGTATAAATTAGTAGCTTTAACCAGTAAATGGCTTGATTATATTATTATGTATTATTATTTATTATTTTAACTTATTATCAGTTAGTTGATTGACTGGTCGATAAAATGTCAAAAAATAATGAAAAATGTTCATCCCAATTTCCCTTTAACCAAAGCAATGTCCAAAGTTTTTTTTTTCTAACAATTAGTCAAAAATCCAAACGTTCTGCAATCCAGCAAATATTCACATTAGAAAATCTTTAACCATTAAAGCTTTGGCATTTTTGTCTAAAGTTTTTAGACATAAACAACTGATGGGTTATCAAAATAGTTTCAGCTCTAATATGGATTTAATTTTGTAATGTCTCTTAATGTTTTCTTATTCAGTCCTGTCTGTCAGAAAATAGTTTCTTTTCACATACGCTGAACAGCTACAGTTGTAACTGATTATGATTTATTTAGCAAGCATCAAGAAAACATTTACCTGTCACTTCTGCATCTCACCAGTCTGGTTTTTAAAACAAAACCTCAAAAATGAACTTTTTAAAATAATTTTGTCGAGGCATTTTACAAAACCCTTTTTCCTACGTCTAAAATGATCAACTGTGAGCTTGTGTCATAGGAAAAACCTGATTGAACACAAAGATCTAAGTGTCTATAAATATGAACAAACTGACGTAAATTCAGCTCCAGCTCTGACCAAACACGGCGGCCTATTCGGCATAAACGTTCAAATGAAAAGTTCCTCGCGGCTATCGTTATTCAACTAAATACCTGCAGCGAATACAAACAGATAAAGTGACCCAGATTAGCTAGCATACGTTGCCTTGAAATGTAACACTATTTGAAAGGTGTCCACTTTCAGAGGAACACACACCACCTCAGTCCTCTGGCATGCAACAAGAGTCCTACTGGAGACCTGGAGGATATAACGTCCCCAAGGCCTCTTAAGAGAAACCAAAAGTGGCCTGCGGCTCGTGCCGAGGCTCCTGGAGCGTACCGGGACAGACGCTGTCGCGTCCAAAAATACTCGTGATTCTGTGGCGGTTGGAGAAGGCCACCCATACCATAATAACAGGCTGAAATCACACAGTGACACCGGTCAAACATGCTGTATCACTGTCAGCAGCGGCTCATGGAAGAAAGTATGACACTTCCCTGTGTGACTTCATTAGGATGAGCCCTTTCTTCCTGTGTGTAATTAGTGAGGGCTGTTTACTCAGGAAATGAAACTGGTAGCCATTTATTATATAGGGTCAAAAACCAATGCACTTTTCAAAGTAGAGCATACACATGCAAAATGACAGAAGTGTGACTGTCAAACCTAAAAGTGGCTAACGTTTAAATGCTGATTTCCACCTGATCTTCTGTCTCTGCTTTCCTTCTCATCGGTAAGTGAAGCACTGACCTTTTTGAAAACCTAAGGACTGTGCCAACCCACATGTACTGTACTGAGGTGGTTATTGTGCTGTATGTGTGATATAAATGTCACAACCCACCCGGCTAAATCTAAGTGAATTATGACTGCAACTATAAATTCACCCTTTTTTCACCAAAAAGCAGCTACAGGGGTCAATATCTGGAACCTGTCTGCACACTGTGTGCAGTGGATGAAACGTGTCCTGCCTCATAACCACCTCCATCTAGAAACACGCTGAATGCTTCAGGACAACCCTGAGACGCGTCTGACCGATATTTGGAAAGTCTCCTGGTATATAATATAAACTGTCAACCAGAGGATTCCATTGCCTTACATTCCTGGATATCAGGTAATAAACCCAAGAACTTCAACTGGATCACTCTGTGATTTAGGTGGATGCAAATAAACCTGTCAGCGCAACAAGTTACACACTTCCATTATAAATTAATTTATTAAACTGAACTGTGAGAACTTTTCTCCTCTATAAAACAATATCCAGTGGCCATAATACGAGAGCCATAAGTGATTCTTTCAAATTAACTCATATAGCAGCTGACGGAAAGAAACGAAAGCAAACAATGCTTTGCATTTATGAAAGGTTTGGTATCTTCATCGTATTGAAAATGAAACTAAAGAAGTGGAATTACTCTTTCCACTGGAGTAGGTTCTACTAAATCTATTTTTATTACACTATTCTATATAATACTCTTATAAATTATACTACGCACTGTTGTATATATATATATATACATTCGTTTAAACCTTACTATAAATGTTTGACACTCAGTGTCATCAATAGGCTGTTTTTCTTTTGTTGTCCTTGGACAGGCATCATACCACATCACAGTACTATATTAGATTATACTACACTATACAATCCATTTGTTTACAGTAAAAACCTATGGTAAAAGTGTCACAGTTAATCAAAAGGCTATTTTTCACCTTTTGTCCCACAAACCAAACAGGCCACAGGCTACTATAAAATTAGATAAGATAAAACTTTATTGATCCCCAGAAGTGATATCTTGTATATACTATACTGTACTGTTATATACTCATTTATGTGAACATTGACCAATATCCAAGAGCTCAATTACTTTATCACACTTTTATACTAAAGCCTATTAAACTATTTTCTCTATTACCCTGTATGAACTCTACTAAACTATCCCACTGTACTACAATCTATGAAATCATCCAATATGCATTTATATATTGAGAAAACTTAACTGTACATTTGCATGCTTTATTGGAAAACCTCCCCTTTAAATGTGCAACCCTTAGTCAAAGGGTTATATTTCATCTGGTGGGCATGGACAGATCAAACTTGCGACACTACACAAGCCACTATAATAAAACTACTATATCATACTACAGTATGAGCCACTATACCACACTCATTAATCCCATAATCATTACATGTTTGCTGTTATTTATTTTTATTATCACAGCTATTCAGAGGAAATGTGGTCCAGTGGAACCTCTGAATTTTACTGTTTACTAAACCATACTATATCAAAGTGAACAACACTACTATATGACTACAATTCACTATACAACATATACAGCATATACATCTACTCTACCATACTCTATCATTTCTGAAGAAATCTTGCTGTAAATGTGCCACAGTCAATCAAAAGGCTAATTCTGCTTTGCCTTGACAGAAATACAGCATGTCTGGTCAATATACTACGCTACACTACACTACACTACTCTACTATTTTTAATGTCTGCTCAACCATACTCTATACTATACCACACTATACTACACTATAGTCAGCCAGTAGCTAAATGTCTCTACACAGTATATCTTTGTACACTAAGCCTACTATACTGTACTCTACATTACACTTACCTCTACTATACTACACTTACTACTGGTCACTACACTCTACTCTGCTCCATTATACATCTATTTATATGAAAGACTGAATGAATGTAGATGTCCCTGGAAAAAAAAACCCTCTTACATTAGTCCTAATAGGCCAGAGCTAAGTGGTCTCTATAAACCTGTGTATATATG
This sequence comes from Psettodes erumei, assembly GCA_016785225.1. NCBI lineage: Eukaryota > Metazoa > Chordata > Actinopteri > Pleuronectiformes > Psettodidae > Psettodes > Psettodes erumei. Next base: position 1,989,503 of record JAFBJZ010000616.1, read on the forward strand.
TAAGGCTATTAAGAATTTGTGATGAACCTAAATGTAGCAGTGGTCTGATGGGACAGCAGGCCCAGTGAGTCTGAACTCACTTTGTCATTGACAGCCGCATGGGGTAGTTTTCACAGCCAAGCCGACAGATGTGGCAAACAGGCCTCGCCGGAGCAGTGACATAATTTGTGGAAAGGCCAGTACGTTTTGGTTTCTAATAATAAAACGCCTTCCTGGTCCAACAACAACAACAACACAGAGAGGGGCACTACCTACCGAGCAGCAGCAGCCGATGCGTCTGTTTATACTCCCGTTTCAGCTCCTTCAGCGCCCTGTCAATATTCTTACTGACTTTCTTCGCCTCCTTCTCGGCCTCCTTCTCCTCCACCAGCAATTTGTCCCAGTTTTTCTGCTTTTGGGTGCTGGTCTTTTGCAGCAGCTGCAAGCGTCGGCCGCGGTCCTTCCCCGTCCCCTTGCCGCTACCTCCACCACCACCGCCGCCGCCGCCGCCGCCGCCGCCGCCACCTCCTCCTCCTCCTCCTCCTCCTCCACCACCACCACCTCCGTTTTGTATGAGCACACCGTCGGTGCCGGTGTCTCCACGGCGTTGCTCCCCAGCTGGGAGCCTGGCAGGGTCCCCGGGGCGCACCGGGCCGCCACCGCCGCGTAGCGACGAAGTCTCCACGCATCCCCCGGTGTCCTCCTGGCGAGCTCCCCCGGCGCGGGTCGGCACGGCGGCGTCCGGAGGCTGGTCCGAGTCCGAGGTAGCGTTGGAGATAGACCCGCTCAGGTCCCCGAAGAGCCGGGGACGCAAACTGTAGCACAGCCCCATGTTGAAACCAATATTTGTCTCTGAATGTGATTTCTCATAAATTAAAATATCCAAAAAAAATCGCAGTTGCGCCACCAGCCCTAAAGAGCCATCGCCACATTGGAGCTCCAGCGGTGCGATTTAAGTCCGAATTTGAGCCGAAAACGTGAATGAATTATGCTTCGACATTTGCTATATGTCATTTTGCATTTTCCCCAGTCAGCCTTCGCTTCGTAGTTAGTGGATCACCTGATCCTTTAGTGGACACTGCGGGTCCACCTTACCGTAAGTAACCAAAAGCACAACCCTGGAGAAAAAACGCGGCTATCCGCTGCGCAGACAGTCTACAATCTGAGTGCACAGCTGTTAGGTGCAATGCACGGCACGTCATGTTACTACAGTATGGCCATTTCGAGAATGCTGGTCATGATTTTCATTCCTCACATTTCAAGCCTGCATGTCTAAAGACACTCACTGCACTGTAGATAGTGAAGCTGTGTTTGGCCCAGGGAACGTTTCTTTCAAATTGTTATGATGAATAGAATAAAAGAAGACTCTCAGTTCATTCACAGAGTAAAATCATTTCAGCATGATTTTGTGTGATCAGGCTCATTTATACGAAGGCCTGTTATTATTTTTGATCGTTGTTCTTAAGTTGGTGTTTTCTAATTTCCTATTATCAGAGTGTGATTTGTCAGTTCTCATAATGTACTGGATCCAATTAGAGTCAAGTGTCCCACACATCATCAGGGCTGATTCTCTTGGCCCTTTTAAGATTCTGGTCTCAGGGGCTCCAGTCCAAGACATATAAAAAAACATTTAGGTCTTATTCTTATGGTCCCCCACAGCTTCTTCTTCTTCTTCTTCTTCTTCTTCTTCTTCTTCTTCTAACTTCTCATGTACATTGTTCTACTGTGAATCACATCTAACAACACAATGTTGTTTTCCAGCTGTGTGTCATTTGAACAAAATAGCCAATTATCAGGGTCCCATGCGACATGAAGAACTCATTAAGGTTGAGAAAACAGTTGATATTGCCAGGGTTACACGGGCTGAAGACACAGACTGTGGCAGAGATTAAAATTAACCACTAGATGGAGCACTTGTAAAAAACTTACAGAGATGCATTTTCACTTTCCAGTATTAGACCTCTGCAGCAACACACTTTGGTTAAAAAATGTATTTATCAGATATAATTCCTCATTCTTACAAAGACTGTGTGATCATGAGATGTTGACTGGTCACTAACTTCAGACTTCAAGACTCATTGCTGGTATGCTCTGTACTAAACAACATCCAGAAAAGAGTGAGAAAGATGAAGTAGGTAACATTGCTCCTGCAGAACCTGGTCTCCATCGAGGTAACTCTGAGCTGTCTGTCCTTTTTAGGTGGAGATCCAAAAGGTAACATGTGGCCAACAGAAACCTGTGGGACAGCTCATGTTGGCACAGGGCCTGGAGTTCCTTCCAAATATAGGTAAGAAAGATCCAAGAATAATGTTAGTATCTCATCTATTGTGTGTGTAACTGTTCAGAGTAACAGGTCGTCACAGTGTGATAGGGTCAGTCTGCATACTGTACCGTAAAGCTACTAAAAATATCATGTTGGAGTTAAGGACGTCATCAGTGATGGATTTCATTGTCCTTTCCAGACTCCTTCATGAGGAACACCAGCAACCCAACCCGAGACGCGCAAATCACCGTCTAAGAGGATGGAAAGAGGAGCAGCCCGCCAGAGCATCACTCTGCCACCAACTGAGGGCACCGCTCTGCCAGTGAGTCACAACACAGAGCTTCTCCTTTTCTCTGTAGCAGACAGAATAATGATCGGGTAGGGTTTGGTTTCAGTCAGGCCTGAGTCAAACGGTACTGGGGACATTTATTGTTTGGGTTTGGAGCTGCAGCTTGTTCATGTTTGACTTTGAGGGGCGTCCAGGTGGTCGAGTGTTTTGACGCACGCCATGTAACCGTAACATTCCTGGTCCGATTTCTGGCCAAGAACCACTATCAAGTTTCGAATACGCTGACGTCCTCAAACAACCATATCTGCATTATGACGTACATGCCCACATAGCAGTCCGAGCATTGCCTGAATACACTCTTCCTTTCGCTATCCCCCTGACATTTAGAGTTTTAAGAAGGATGGAGGAGCAGATCCATGGATCCAGCACCAGCATCACAGAGGAGAAAACTTCTCTTTTCATGGAGCACAAACATATAGCCGGTTCATGGACAAGTAGACTGGATGGACAAAAGCATTCTGCTCCACCAGAGATTCCAGTAAAAATGGCCATGCTATCAAATATTGTTCAGTGCTGTAAAAGTGGGTCATGACTTCCACAATTAGTATTTTAGAAGAAGAAGTAAAGAAGTGCAGATATCAAAATACACAAACGAGTTCAAAGCTGCACAATCATCAGTCTTGATGATGTACTAACAATACAAAAAGATATTCATCTTATTCGAGCCCCCTTCATTTTGTCACAGTTAAAAACATTTAACTGTAACAATTCCTTTGTATTTTCAAAGGTATACAGGGATTTTTTAAATGTCAGAAAAGTCAGTTTTGTTGTCCATGTGCATTTTTTATATAAAAGTCACATTAAACATTGAAATATATATATATATATATATATATTTTTTTTTTTTTTACAGAGAACTGTAATACAAAAGCACTCCGGGGGAATGTTAACTATTTACAGACACAGAAAACAGAAAAGATACACTGAAGTGTTTTCAAGAGTTGTGCGGCCTCTTTAGCATCCCAGTTAAGATCTTCACCAGCATCAGTCCACTGAAAAGAGATGACAAAATTGAAATCAGGACATGGTTGAAAAAGATTCCAGTGATCTTTGTGATGCAGAATATTGTACATTACTAACCCTTTAACAGTCAAAAGGACATTCAAGCATGCATTAATGGTGTTTTACCTGGCTAAAGTCATTACACCAGCTGGCATGAACTTCCAGGAGTTGAGGAATCTCAGTCCCATCACCACAGCCAGAGTTCCTGAGGTGCCTGCGGTGGAGGTACGCAGTTGATGCAACGTGTTTAGGAAAGATGCACTTGGACTGTCACAGTTCTAATAAACAAACACAAAAAAACTTGCTCACCCAGTGAAAGCCAGACATTCTTGGGATTTTGCGATGACAGATAAGCACCGGCCGCAGCCAACAGGCCAAACAGGAGCCCTGCAACTAGGGAGGTGACGCTGCCTGTGGAGCAAACACATCAGGTTAGCTTTTATTTTAAAATGAAGTGCAGAACTGAGCTTTTCTCTTTTTTGTGAACCTTCCACTTTTACTTCACAATCTGACCATCTACATTGTGCAGCTGGTCGCTAATTTATGAGGTACACCAAACTATTGATGACACGCTTGTTAATATTCTTTCAGCTTTCGTTGAAACTGTTTTAGAGAGGCTCTGTGACCATTTTGCAGACTGTAGTTTGCAGTGCTTTTGATAGTTTGTCCACCCCTTTTCATCAATGAGGTTAGACTGCATTGTTTGTTGTTAGAACTACCCAATAAACTGTAAGTTGGGTGTAGATGGAGATCAGGCACAGCACAGGGAACAAAAGCAATCTACTGTACAATCACCTTGCTGGCAACACATGTCGTGACTGCGTTGCATTTTGGTCTATGAAGGCTTATGTCAGTGAACAAACTGGTACATCTGCTTCTTCTGAGATGGACATCTCCCCAGTGGTGGAAAAAGTAAGTACAAAAGTAAAAGTACTCATTTTGTAATAAAATGTCTCCTACAACTGATATATTACTACAGTATTTAGACTCTTCTATTCTCTGTTTTTTGTGAACTACTGGATAAATTTGCCATTTGTTGGTCCTCAAACATTTACATTAAATGACATCATATGAGGATCATATGAGGTTTAAAGGGGATACGTCTCTCTGGTTGAACTGATAGTATCAACACAGTATTTTTTTTTTAATTCAATGTTTTGTTTTTTTATAACTAGTAACAGCAGTCAGATAAATGCAGTGAAGTTAAAAGTAACTCTGAAATCTAATGACATTTGTGTATAATAGAGCATTAAAAAGAGACAGTGAACTAAACTACATGTACATGAGTAAAAGATACTTCCCCGTGCTTTCAGCAGAGGTTTGATGCACATTGGACGTCATTCTGAATGACTGAGATGTTTTACATCAAACTCAAACACTCACTGGCCACTTCATTAGGTCCACTTGTACAAACTAGTGTGATTCAAAACATAAATTCTGCCTTTATAACAGAATCACGTTCAGTCTTGATGCACAGTGTCAGAGAGGTTTTGGTTATTATTGTGATACATTATATTGAGAGGTGTTTCTAATATTGTGTCCATGTCATTACTGTACATGAGAGGAGCTGCTGCCAGTATATAATAATAATAATAATAATAATAATAATAATAATAATAATAATAATAATAATAATAATAAACATCAAGTAGAACGAGGACCTTTCTGACAGAGTCAACACAACCTGAAACATTAGAAAGTTCAAGTCATGGCAGAGATGTTGTGAGATGTTGTGTAGTGTTGTGCACAGTGACTGTATGTGTAACTGCGGGTATGCGTCGCCTACCTGCTTTCACATAACCAACGATTCCGCCTGCTGACACAAGAGCAGCGTAACTGAACCCGATCCAGTCCACAGCCATGACCACACTCAACCCGTAGCTGTTGGTACGATGACGATGATGATGAGGAGGAGGAGGAAGAGGAAGGACGTGGCAGTCAAACACACCGGTACAGGTATGTTAACGTCAAGAAGATTTGACTAAAGTTTCACTAACACTAAATACCTGATTTCCCAAACTTCCGAACTTTTAGACTTCCGGGGTCATTTGAAAGAATTTCAAATTAAAAGTATGCCAGCAGGTTATATACTCAGCAGTATACTTTAAAATAATTTATATGTTTCATTTTATTATAATTTTCATGTTTGCAGTAGTACTTCAGGAAGGAAAGATGACACATAAGTTTAATACAACATAAAACATACAGTCAGTTAACAGTTTATTAGGTACACCCATCTTAAAACTAATGCAGTCAATACGAGAATAAATCCTACTTTTGTGTTCAGTTTGTGTTGAAACAGTTACGAGAGGTGCTGATTTGTGCTGCTGATGTACTGTAACACAGTTTAACAGCAACACTGGGCAGAAAACTGTACATTAATATTATCATGAAGTGGGATTTATTGCAACCTAATATTCTAATAATAGCAAATAATCTGCCAACTGAATGTTTAACATATTTTTAAAAATAGAATCAGAAGCTGACCTGCACTTTATCGCCTCCTGGTGGTAACCATGAGACAATGCACACTGCACTGTTAGTAATAATAATAATTCAGATATAAATGAATGCAAAGGTAAGTGGAACCAGTCATACAGCGACATCAGTCACAAGGCAGATATGAAGCTGGGCCACGCTGCCACGTCTCTGCTCTTTACTTGGGTGAGGAGGGGTTTTAAGAATGCATCAAAGGTGTATTAGGTCAGTGAATTTTCTGAGTTAGTGGATTGTGACGTTCATATCAAACTGCCTGTCAAGCCAGCAGGGCTAGCCAAAGCATCTTAGCCCCAGCTTTTTACAATGTAGACATACTATAATGTTGGCTGATGCCTCAGAATATCTGGCAGCAGCTTAAAACTATGTTAGGTCAGTTAAAAGGTAAATTAAATCAGGGCTAAAGAATCATATCCCTGAGCAGATTTAGCTGATAGCCTGATACTGTTATAGTGCACATCATTTAAATGACCACTGGGACTTCCACAGGTACACTCACGCAACTTTGAGCACATTTAACTGTGTACTGATGACTAACAAATGCATGGATTATAAAACATTTTTATTGTTTATCTCATGTTCCGTCTTTTTCCTACTTTTCAGTGTTGATAGCAAAATTATTATTACAATCAGGAAAACTAAGAGTTGAAAGGTGTCAGAGTGGGGGTGGATCACCTCCCAGTAAAGGCAAGTTTGACCAAAAAAGTTCAGATTTAAAAACGGAGCATAGAAAGACTTTGAAATGACATGCTGCTGTCCCATGTCATTTTCCACCGTCCTTTTTCTTCTTCTTTTTGAGTTTGCTCTCATCTTCGAGAATGACTTCTTCTGCTGCAATTCGGACTCTCTTTGTCTTTGAAAGTTCTTGAGCGAGTTCTGCGGACAAACGGAAAAAACAAGATGGTTGGCGTTAAGACACAGACGCACAATAAGGACGTGAAGTCTTGAAGCTGTGTAACTTTTAGTGGAAGATCTTTAAACACAAATGTATCTAAGCCTGTGGTTTTCCACAGCAGGGAGTTAACATTTGGGGGTCATGTGTCAAACTTCATGCTGAATTGACTGTAAATATGGACTGCCGATTGGAGAAATGTTCATTCCCTTCTTCTTTACAGTGCACCACTGCCATCATGTCCGTCATGACATGATAATAATAAAGTGAAATGAGTGTCAGTGTTTGCAGGATGTTACCTTCAGATGTCGTCGCCTCAGTTGCTGCTGGCTCGGCCGTCTGCTGCACTGAAGAAGGTTTCCACACAGCGAGGCAAGTCAGTCTGGCTGTTGTGTTCACTTCCCCGAGGAGGGTGGGAGGCTCCAGCTCCTGTCGGACAGCAGCAGTACATCACTAGATTAATCAGCAGGTAACAGTGTCCTTTTTGCTAATCTTTATTTAAATTTATTTATTTTAACAAAAGGTTTTATTATGTCTGGCGTTTTCCTACTTATCTGATTAAATCCAAACATGAATCTGACTTTAGTCATTATGCTGTTCAAGAACATTATTACCCTGTTCTGCAAAGTGAAGATATATAGTAAGTCAACAGGTCATGACCCTAAGGAAAATTTTAAAACATACACTGTCACAGAAATTTGGTTGAAGTTACAAGTCAATGGCTTCCACTCATATGTTCAAAAACATGAGAGACATGCCTCTTTAAGATGGAGTTTCCACATTTTGATGAATCCGTCATTTGAAGCTGTCACCATCACGCAGTAATCCTCCATACTGAAGCTGTCAACTGCTTTCACCCTGATTTCACAAAAAGGATAGCAATTACAGCATTTGGTTTAAAATTGTATTTTCTCAGTCCATAGAAATATGTTTTCACACATGCAGCTCCAAATCCTTGCATACATACTGCACATTAAAAAAAAAACACACATCAGACATTCATGATGGTGGAGTTGTGAAGTTAAAAACTCTCTCACACACACACACACACACACACACACACACACACACACACACACAAAACCTGAATAATTACCTGGTTTCATGAGCCTTGAATTCACACACCCATTTTTCTTTTCCTATGTCACACAACCTCACAATCTCATCATCCCCTGCGACGGCCATGATGGAGTTCTGAAAGACGGGCAAGATTATGACATCTATTCAAACTTACAGCTGGTGCATTGTTATTCTGCATTAATGACCAGGCAGACATCATGGTAGTGTCTGTATCACTCTACCATGACACTGTTTTCTTTTACATTCAGAGTAAAAGTTCAGATAACTTACATTTAAGAACTTGATGGACGAGATCCTTTTGGGGTTTGTCAGTGTTGCTGTCAGTGAGGCTGTCTCCAGGTCGTAGATGTTCACCTTGTCATCGGCCACCACCACATATTTATCCCCATCTGGAGACCATCTAACTATGTGTGCGCCTGTTAAACGTGTAGAGATTGAGTTGGGGTCATTTCAAACATGAGAAATATCAGCTGATTAACTTCATGATGAAACTTACTCTGTTTTATGTTTTTGATGAAGGCTGATCTTCCATTAATTAGATTCCATGTTCTAGAAATATTTTTTTAAAACAAAAAAAATGATTCAACAGTTACTTCAGAATCACTGTTAAATGCAACACCGGCCTCTGTGCCGTTAAAGCAGAGCTGTGGGTTTTACCTGAGAGTCTTATCTGTCCCAACTGAAAGTGCAAGTTTCCCAGATGGATGGACGGACAGCGACGTGACGTGTCCTCTGATGAAACAAGACGATAAAGCTCGTCACACTGACACGTCTCCTCAAACAAAATGAAAGGCAACAATCACGCACACGTCTCTTTGTGCGCATACTTGTGAGCTTTGATGGACTTCAGGCACTCCCATTTCTTGGTGCTCCACACACACAGGAGTCCGTCCTCTCCTCCGCTCAGTAAATGAGATGTCCCATAAAACTCCAGGCAGGTGATGGTGCCTGTGCAATTACAGGGAAGTCTGAGTCCGGGATTCAGATCACAACATACTGGCACAGTATCTCTTTAAGGTTTAGCAAATGGTGAAAAGCAGCGCTTGAAGTAGAGAAAAATAAGTGCCATTGCTCCCCTAACTCACATGTGACATGCACAAGGTTGAAACTAAAAAAGTCTGTGACTGTATCCAAACCAAGAGTCCATTTCACAAAAGAATGTGATATAAAGTAGTTAATGCGTCGCAAAACATTTACAGTGAGAACATTTAAACTACCATATCCGACTAGTGCCCGTTTCAATTGTCCTTCAGGTGGTCTCAGTCATCACGCCTGCAATAACAAACTCCACTGGGGGTGACTAGTCTTGTGAGAACGAGGACGGGACAGGTCGTCGCGTCCACGAATCGCTTCCTTGACAAAGTTTACAACAAAAAGCTCCGCTGGATTGGAGCAGCGTTCTTGATGATGATTTTCATTTTTCTCATCATGATTTCTTCATGATGAGAAAAATGGAGTTAGTTAAATTTCTGAAATTCCATTTGATTCAGAAAAAGGCCAACGTTATTAACTGTGCCGGGTGAAGCCAAGGCGCAGGGAAAAGGTGTTTGTGTCTGTTAGCAAGTTTACACAAAAACTAGCGAGGTGGTTTCTGGGAGGGGTGGGAGTGAGCAGGAGCTTTCTGGGAGCAGGTGAATCCAGCCTCAGCTGCAGAAACATGTCATTCTTCTGTGAGGGCTGGAATGTGAAGACACAGAGCTGAAGAGACACCTTGGTGGAAGTGTCTGAGCGCATTCTCGTGGAGAAAAGATGCGCTGCCCATGAAGACCGGCAGCTTAAGGGAAGTGCTGAAAGACTTAAAAGAAAAACTGGGGAACTGCTGGTAATGCGTACTCGCCCACCTCCAGCACTGGTAAAAAGAAAATACTTTTATTATTTTTCAGTGATAATTAAGTCAGTGATGCTGTCTTGATAAATGCTCCATTGCTCAGATCCCAGGAGGCATTTCAAATGAAATGAAGAGGAATCAGTTTGCTACAGGAGGCAGTGAGTCAGGAAGGTGGTCAGGAGAAGCAAGGAAGCAAACTGGATATCACAAAACGTGAATAATAGGACTGCTGGATCTATATTGGGAGCTTCTTGTCCACAATTGAGTGTCAGACATAAGCTGCACCTGAGATACTCACCATCGTGATGCAGCAAAGCACCGTGCTCAGTTCTCTTCTTCATGTCATACAGCTGGATGGTCTCATCTTTGCTTCCCGTCACAACAAACCTCTCACTGGCTGCCACAGCTGATATGGATGCTATGTGGGCGTGATGTGTGAAGTTTGCCTTGGCTGTCCACTCCTGAATGACAGAAATAGCACATTGGAACTTGGACAACATAACAGTGGTTTACTAATAGAGGCATATTGACGAAAAAAAATCACCGAATGCATGAAAAAGTGAGGTTACACTTTTCATTGATGAAACCTTCTGATCATGCTGTTACGCACAGGTAAACTGTGTAAGGGGACTTAACCACCAATCCCAGCGATGGCTCAGCTTGGCTTATTAGTGTCGGAGAGCAGTAAATACGCTACAGAGAAGTCTTGGGCAATGGCAGTTACACAAACAACTTCAGAACAGTGAAGTCCAACTTACCTCTTCGTCAGTTTTCACTCGGTAACCGAAGACGATCTGCTCGTAGCTCCCAGCAACCAGCTCCAGTACAGCTGCCATGCTGTCCCTCACTGCTACAGCAAGCTGGGCTAACCAGTTAGCTTTCTTCAAACTTCAGCCTTATCTGTCTAACACTTGCTAACACGGGTCCAGACCTTATCTGAGAAACTCAGCGGAAATAAACAGGCGTGGAAAACCTCGTTAATCAATATATATATGTAGTCTCTTTTACGCACTCCCTGATCCAAAACAACGTGCGCAGCTGGTGCGCTTGCGCACAGGACTGCCCCGGTTGGTCTGGAAGTCGGCGGTTTTCAAAATAAAAGCCGGAAAACAAGTGCGCTTGAGCGTCTGATCCTCACATTTAAAATAAACAAATATATATTACTATGTCGAATATTATTAACGAAAGACAACTGTATTATTATTGGGCCTGTACAAAGTTTATGGATTAATAAAAAGATAATGACAATGATAGATGTTTCTGTTTCTGCGTTTATCTCGATGAAAAGCACAAGTTTTTCGCAGTAAGCCCAGTGTTTAGTACAGGATAGAATGTAAAGAATAAATAATAAATAATATTCTTCCGTGCCTCTAATATCATAGCGGGGTGGGAAGTGTTTTTTTCTCCGGTCTTGTGATTGGCTAGCAAGAGACGTGATTATTGACGTCTCAGATAACTGTGCGTGTGAAACAGTGGTTTCTCTCAGCGGATGCAACAAGTCAAGAGTAAATTTTGCGGAAGATGGCAAAGGGGTAAGTTTTAATGCCAAGTTACGAGTATGCGTGACTTACTTAAAATCTTATTCGAGTTTTTTTTAATGCAGCGGCTGGAAGTTGAAATTTCCAACTCCTTTTCAACATTTTTAAAACACTGACTCCATTCAAGACAGAAATATTTGGAGTAAACACTGGCCACAATGTAACGCGACACTCCTGATGGAGTGTTGTTGCGGTTCACGAGGTGGAGAGGTTTTGGGTTTGTAGGTTTCCCTCTGATGCCGATGTCCGTCTGACTGATCCAGACCAGCAGCTGATCTCTGTTAACATTACAAGTTTGCACAGTGGATAATATATGGACATTGTTTGTTGTTGTTCGGATGTGGGTGCAGCAGGGGTCTGGTATTGATTAGTGGACTGCATGGAGAACATATTTCAGCAGAATCAGCCCCTGCTGCAGGAAAAAAAATTAATAAATCGTCTGCCATGTGATATTCACAGCTGTGCCCAAGCTAAATTAAGAACAGAGAAGTTTCTGTCTCACTCTGTGTCCCTTCCTGTCATTTGGTTCTAACTCATCAATTTTGTTTCCCGATGTGTCAGTCATCTGCGCCGTTTATATGGCAGGAAGGGTGTGGCAGTCATTGTGATTTTTTGGATATATTTCTTATTAACTTATTTAAAGACAATATCCAGTGTGGTGAGATCGAGCAGATACAAATATTTCTGACCTATGGTGTGATCATGGTTTCAGATTATGTCCTGATTCATAGTTGTTCAGGCCAAGTGCTAGAGGCATGAGAAAGACTTGAGTGGGATGTTAAATTTTTTTTTGTCATATTACAGCCTGTGCATAGAGCCATGCAGGTGTAACATCAATCATCAATAAAAAATCAGTTTGATATTACAGCAGGTTCCTGTTAACATTTATCGGAATTATTAAATGAAGTGACACAATCTCCTAAAAGGCTGCCAAGATGAGAAGGAAGGAGGCGTTTCACTCGCACGTTTGTTTAAACAGGTGAATTAATCAGTGGCAGTTAAAAAGTGAGAACTCTTTCTAACTCATAGTGACTGTGAAAGCTAAAGAAACTTCCCACTTCATCATGAATTCTTCCCAGCTTATAACATGCAGCAGGACACCTCACTTTAATCAACTCAAGGATATCATTTCTGTGAATCGAAAGGATCATTTAAACCTCCAAGTCTTTAACCAAAAGAGTTGTTTTTTCCATGAAGACTGACTCACTGTTTTTCTTGTAATATTACTGTGTTTTTAGTAAAGTTTATTCAAGTTTCCCTCATCACAGGTACCATTAAAAGCAAAAACATTACTGAATCACTGTCAAACTGTCACGTCTTACATTAACACTATTAATGCCTGTGTTTTCTCTACTTCAGCAAGTCAAAATGAATGTAATAATGTATTTTTAAAACTGGGACTGTCCCTCTAAGGAGCAAAAACTAAAATTAAACCTCTTAGAAATCTTGTAGACTAGACTCCAAAATATATGTTTCAAATCCAGAAGCAGTCCTACTGCACCTTGTCTGTATTGTCACTACTTCTACTGCCGCTCACTTGACTTTGTTTGTTTTCTTTGCCTTGTCGCAGTCAGCAAGCCAACCAGGAGCTCACTGAAGTTCTAAATCAACTCTGGCACCTGGATACCAACCGCCTCAGGCCCGGGACTGATTACATCATTTCCCTGCAGGTCAGTCATTCAAATATAAAAGGCTTTATTTGCACACCTCATCCGAGTATGTTTTCAGTTTATGACTAAACACTTGAAAAACGACATCCCTGTCAGCCTCAGCTGCACATTTTGTTTAGAGCTAATTAAACGCTTAGACACTGAACTGCTGATGGTGAACATTTAACCTGCTAAACATCAGCATTAGCTTAAAGCACAGCTGGATCTAAGTGCATGGCTGCAGACTCCTTGTCTTGTTAGAGCTCCAGCATGTTTACATTATATTTTTCCTGACTTGTGTAGTTACAACATGCATGCTGATGACTGCCTGTGCATGTGTTGTATTTTTCAGGGGAGGGCAGGCTATGTGGCTCAGGGCAGCAACTATGCCAGAGACAAAGCCAACGCTCCTCTCTTCGCACATGTCAACGAAGACAAGCTGAAGAGCATGGAAACATATGCTCGTATGTGGCTTTTTCTTGGGCTCGAACCATGTTTCTACTTTTACTGTATATGTATATGTAACAAGCAAATGTCCTTTATGCGCAGATTTCATCAACTTGCTGGACAACTACGAGATGTCCACGGGGGTGTCGGAGACGGTCACCTCCGAGGAGCTTCAAGAGAACAGGCTGTTTATCAATGCCATAATGGAGACAGATGTCATGAAGGTGCAGTGACTATAAGACAGGCAGTTAACTCTGAAGCACTGTAGATTTACAACACTCTTGTCCCACACAGCAGCTGTTTGCACTCCTGGTCACCTCCCGAAATGCTAACAGAGTTTCAGGCTGATGTGTACTGAAGAATTTTAGCGATTTGATGTTAATGCAAACATTAGCCATTCTAACCAAATAATTATATTCAGCCTATAATGATAATTATTTACTTACAGGCCCAATCAGTTTTGGCATTTTGTTTTTCAGAGACTTTTCCACCATAGTTAAGCCATTTCAAGACTGAAGGTGTTTAGGTAACTGAATATTCCTATGATAAGATATGCCTTTCTTAGTCCCACAGTGGGGAAATTTCCAGCAATACAGCAGCAAGGTGATAACAATAGAAGCAAAGTAAAGTAAGGAAAGTAAGGCACATCAGCCACAAACTAAACAAAAGAGTTAACCTTCAAAACTCTAGACTGGAAGAAGCTGAGCAATTTAACAGCATGCATAATCACAATATAGAAATACCATAACATCTCTTTTCAGCTCGAGTTTGGGGGATCTCTTATCTGTGTAATCTGTTAATGCAGTTTACTCAATGATAGTATCCATTTACTAGCCTATATGGAGGTTTTCCACTTATCGCATGATATTGAAATGAAGTTGTTTCCTGGCCACTTTAAAGACTTCTCATCCACGATGGCTTGAAATGAATTCTTGATCTTGGAAATTGTAGAAATGTTTCTTTCTCTGACCACATTTATCATGGGGAGCCTGAAGAGTCATCAAATGTTGTTGCTTTTGTTACTTTACAGTGTGCTCACAAGTATCTGGTGAGGAAGGGGCAGTCACCATCAGACCCTGGCCACTTCAAGAGACAGCTGTATGACATCTGGTTCCGCCTGTACCACAGGGAGAGAGGAGGAGGGTGAGTTTCACTGCAACAGCAGGGGGAGCTACTGTAAAGTGTGAAGAGACTCTGTTCTTCAGGTTAGAACGGGGGTGTCAAACTCATTTTATGTCAGGGGCCACATACTGCCAAATTTAATCTCAAGTGGGCCGGACCAGTAAAATCATGGCATTTCTGCAGGTGGTGATTATACAGATGATGTTAGCATTACTGTATTCACCAACCATGCTTTGAGGCTTTTAATTACATCATGGTCATCATCAGTTGTTTGAGTATTGCTCAGTGGTCATCTTACAATTGCTCTGCAAAATAGCTTTTTACACAGTTAATCCCTGTCTCTGCCAACAGTTATCTTTTAAATCAAAAATTAACTTTCAGACTCAAGAATTAATTTGAATGAATGGATTTATTGTTCACTGGTTGGAGTTAATTAATTTAATTTTGTTACTTTAATGAAAAGTCAAGTCAATTGCTATGTGTTAAATTTGCATATCATTTATTATTTGACTGTTTTTAAGAGAGTGCCAGGTAGGGTCACATTTAGTGGCACTGGTCTTTTGTTTAAGCAGCAAATGAAACACAGTAGATAAGGGAGCGAGCTCTAAAAGAACAAATGAGGACATACACTGAGACTTGGTAAACCTGAACATACTGACCTTATTTTCACTATAGTGAAGATTCTTGTGGATTTGAACATGTATTCGTTGGAGAAACGAAATCCGGCCAGGAGATCATGGGTCTGCACAACTGGGTCCAGTTTTACCTGCAGGAAAAACATGGCCATGTTGACTACAAAGGTTACAAAGCAAGAGCCAACAAAGATACGGTAAGAAAATACTCTGTCACCTTCTGCATTATTAAGATATTCAACAGACTGGACAGCAAATAGATGTATGAGTCCCTTGACTGACATTTTTTTGTCATTGCTTCAAAGCCTGATGAAGACGACCACGTCCTGAACCTGCAGTTCAGCTGGAAGGGTTTGGTGAAACCGGTTGGCGGCTGCTTCATCGGAGTCAGTCCAGAGTTCGAGGTCGCTCTTTTCACCATCATCTTCCTCATGTCGACGGAGAAGATGACGTCTGTGGTGGTGAAGGTGGACGAGTACATGTTGGAGCTGGTGGTGTATCGGCACGGGCGATCCATTGGCACATCTTTCCCCAAACTGCTCAGCAGCAACAACAGGGATTTGTAATAGCTCACCACCAAGGCTCTCAGCCCCCCAGCAAAATGCACGTTTGTTCAACCTTGCCTTTATTCCTATGCTGTATAATCTCTAAAAGAACCTGGATCATGTTCTCTTTGCACTAAACACAATGCTTCAACTATAACAAGCACAAGCGTTAGTCATGGAAGTTATATAAACTTTTATTAAACACATTCTGTGTATTATGTACTATTGTGGACTATATAAAACTTCCTTTCTTTCTAAACTAAAGTTGCAAGTTTATTCTCCCCTATGACAAAACCTAGGCTAGATTTGGAGATACAACAAAAGGAGCATATTTGGACATTTTTATATCTGTTTACAAAACATACTGTATATAATAAAGCATATTGTTTTGCCCTGATTTTGGCCTGTCAGGTAGACCTCCTCATAGCCAGCATGCGTTTTAGTTATTGAGTGCTGAAATTAAAGTGAAACATCCAGTACATTTAGAAATGACTATTCATGTAATTCTCGACTGATTTTTTTTTTCTGTAATCAAAAAACAAATCTTATTTTAAAAAATATATGCAAATGGTGTCAGCATTCACCACTCATATTGGAGTGAAATCACAATCTCCAGACATCTACGTGTATCATATGTCTCAAACATGTTTTCTATTGTAGAACATTTTGATTTCTAGTATTTTAAACTCCATTGCATGGTACAAGAATGTCGCTGTATAAACTCTTGGTGTTTTCTTTGCCACTGACAATAAACCCTTAACTTGTAATACAAGATGATTGTTAAAGAGTAAGTAGAATCTTTTATCAGAATATTTCCATTTTCTCCTACTTGATACTTTTATTGTACAATTTACTGCACTGGACTTACTGTACAGTTATATGGCATCTTTATATGAAGATTTTCAGTGAAACACATATGTGAAGCTCATCAAACACATCGTCCAACATTTGAACTAACGGATCTCACAGCGTCATGTCATGTTGTGAAGCCTGAGGACGCTCCCTCGATTTGCGCATGCGTATTCAGAACGGAGGCATTACCATGTCGAACCACAGGGCTGGAAGTGTTCCTGTGAAAACTACCCGATGAAGTGGTGAACGAGCAGGTAAACACTCTTACGCTTTCCCGAGCCGGATAAAACTGTCGCAAGTGCTCGGCGGCGCCGACCGCAGCGGTCGACTTCTCGCCCTCAGCTCAACTTTTTTTGAGTCGGGGTGGGGGGGGGGCGACGAGCGTGGCTAGCTAACCGCTAGCCGCGCAGCTAACGCAACCGTCAGTCGGCGGCTCGCTGTCTGTCCGGGAGCCACCTGACAACCGCTCACATGATACCGACTCCGGCGACCAGCTCCCGGCAACACAGGGGAGAAACATACGTTGTCGTTTGTGTTTCAGCTGTCAGCGCGGTTCATCGGTGTGCTGTCGCCGAGTGGCTTGTGCAAGCCACGACAACAACAACAACAACAACAACAACTACAACATGTTTGGTAAAAAGAAGAGAGCGCCACAGCCCAGAGGCCAGGGCGCTGCTGCAGCCAAGCAGGTAATAAAAACAGCTGTGATGGCCCGAGCGAGCGGTCAGTGGCAACAAATAACAGTGTCGCCACCACCTGTGCGTGATAATAGAGTATCATCAGCAAAAAGTAGTCAGTTATTTTTTTTCTCCAGTAAGGATACACCGCGCGTTTCCTGTACCTGACATAGCTAAACGGTAATGAACGCGGTCCCTGGGCAGAGGCCACAGGTGACGCACAGGGCTCACAACATGTGTGGTGAGTTCAAACCTGACACCGTGACAAAACACGACAGGAAACTCCGAAGCCCAGAAACAAACAGCAGTAAAGCAGTAAAAGTTGACAGCTGCGGAGCATCAGAAAGCTCATCACATCACAGGACATGTCCAACCACACAGAGTAGGGATGAGGATGTGTTCAGCCAGGATGCAAACATGTTGTTCCAGGTACTGCACTCATTTAAAATGAGCATCAACAAACGACATTAACCACAAACAGAGAAATTCAAATATCAAAAAATTATACTTTAACTCTTAACTACTGGTTAACTTTATTAACTATGATGCAAATAATGGAGAGAAATAAAAAAATAAAAGTAGAGTTGAGAGACTTGGGGAAGCAGTCAGGTACACGGCTCCTCTCCCTGTAGTCGACGTGGGCTCCTGCACTTTAAATTGTTTGTGTGTGCATTCAGTCCAACTCATCCAAACTAAAGATCCAGATGTGGATCCAGCCTGCAGTCATTTGTCCCCAGCTTCTCTGGTTCACATGCTTTGGTCGAGCCCTTCTGCCCAAATGCAGGAGGGGCAGCTGGCAAAGCATCGCCTACGTAAGTCAATACCCTGATAATATCACAGCCACTGACACGGGGTCTGTGACATTTTATTGGACTCCCTTGAATCAATTAAAACAAGTTTTAAATGAAACCATCTGAGAGGTTTAAAGGCAGAATCGCTCTTTGGTTACAGGGCTAAAAACTCAGACATCTGAAGGGATCACAAACTAAACTGGTTAAGTCTTTATGAATTCATTGTATTTAATAAGATAATTATATGTGTTGACTTAAGCTGGAAATAAGTAGCTATACAGTATCTACCACATAAATGCAGTGGAGTAAAAGTCGGATAAGTGTGAAGTTGGATAGAATAGAAATGTATGGAAAAGTGAAGCAGCTCAAAATTCAGCCTCAAAAAGTACAGTACTTAAGAAAATGGACCTACTTACCTTCTGGCAGGGGAGTGAAGTTAATCTTTTGCTTCCTGGTTTCAGATGGGTCTGTTTGTGGACCTGGACCCTGAGGAGATGATGATGGGTATGGAGGAGGGTCTGGATGACCCGGACCTAGAGGCTGAACTTGCTGCTATCACTGGAAACAAAGCTGCTGCCGGAGGGAGAGCCAAGCAGAAGGGCAGGAGTGAGTGCTGCGGTGCTGATGCTACTCATCATTGATCTCCCGCGTGAGCACTTACCCAGCTGTACGACTGTGCGCTTGTGTCGCAGGCCCTCTGCCCATGGAAGACATCGCCAGAATGGCCGACGAGTGCATGCGAGACGTGGACGAGGACGAGGACGAGGATAACCTGGAAGATGATGAAGATCTGTTGGTTAGTGTTTGTCTCTGCTCTCATAATGGGCTTTGTTCCATTTTTTTTTTTAGATTTTGAGAATGTGGACCAGCAGCAGTTACCAGACACGTGTTTTAAATTAGATTGCATAGATTCAACTAGTTCCACAAACCTGCTGCAGACATCCAACAGACGAATTCTGTTCTGTCATTTACAAGTCCTATTATCTTCACACACGAGACGAGCCTGTGCATATGCCACAGTTACTATGATAGCAATTTGTGCCTGCAGTTTTTTTTTCTGTCACACAGTGTGGTTTAATGAGGCTGTTCATTTAGCAAAGCGTCGGTCTTCGTTTCATCCGTAACATTCGGGTTTGCGGAACTTTCTGTCTTTCTAACGGCCGCGTGTTTTACCAACCGGGCGAACAGAAAACACGTGTCACGCTCTGTTCTCTGAAATCCAGCCTCATATTTATGAACAATCTGAGTCGGCTGTCGATCAGTTGCTGTTTTTTGTTTTTTTTTTTCCCCTCATCAGGCAGAGCTACAGGAAGTGGTGGGTGAGGGGGAAGCTGAGGATGCTGCAACGGTTCCTGCTGCCGCTGTTGAATATTCTCAAGCTGAAAAAGCAGAGTCCCCGCCGTCGCAGGTACAACACGCTCTGATGTCTGCCGGCTCTGACATCGATACGCGTCAGCTGGCGTCATCTCTCTGTCTGCCTGTAACAGGAAAGGGCAGATGCTTTTGTCCTCAGAGTTTCCCTTCTGCTGGTTTATAAAGTCAGCTTCGTCTTCATATTTGAAGCTCTGCCAACTTTGATTGTTCTTAGTGAAACGGTTGTTGGTTAACTGATGCGACCGACAGAATAGATACTTTCCCTCTTATTATTTATCTCCGACAAACACTTTTTCCGCTCTCAACCCACAGTTTTGCGTGCTGATGAGTAATTTCTCGGCCTGACGTACATAGATTTACCAGATGTTTTCAGTGAATGTTGACCGCGCCCGCCTCTTGTTTTGGCGCTTCACTTGCGAAGCAGCAGGAAGCGAAGGTCTCCTCGGCGGCGCCCGGCAGCCTCCAACACACCCTGGAGGAACGGGCGTCCATGTACAGGACGGCCTTGCAGAATGCCAAGAGTGCAGGGGAAAGCTCCAAAGCCAGGAGGTTCGATCGCGGTCTGAAGGTGAGTGAGACTCTCGCCTGATGAGGAAAAAATACGGTCAAGGCTTTTTGATATTGTGTAATAAGATTTGTTGAATAAATTAGCATGTGTGTTTCCAAAGCTGTTGGATTTAATTTGGAAACGCTTAAGAGCATCAGCTGCGTCACACATGCAGCGCTTCTTACCTCGCTCTTCAGTCACACTGACCTTCTGCCCGCAGACTTTGGAGGCGATGCGAGCTGCTGTGAAAAAGGGGCTGCCTGTGAACGAGGCAGAAATCCCTCCTCCTGTTGCCACCGGCGCCCCGAGTGCCGCCCCCCGGCCCGCTGTCCCCGCGAGACCTGCCCCCCCCGTGCCCCAGCGTCCCGAAGCCACCCCGTCAGATCAGCAGGAGGAGCCGGAGGAGCCGGAGGCCGCGGCGTCGCCGCCTGCCGTGCCGAAGATCGTGGAGCCCGCCGGAGAAGAGGAGCGTTCGTCCTCTGCCGCGCCCCGTCCGAGCAGCATCCCGTCTCCAGGGGAGCAGCCGGAGGAAACCGCTGACCTGCCTCAGACACACGGTCAGTTTGTTGGTTACATCAGTGTCAATCATGGTTATTAGGGAAATGAAGCCATTACAAACGTGTTACGTGCAAATGAGCAGTCAAATGACTCCAGTCCAGTCTGAGCTCAATCCTGGACAACCTGTCCTCTGTCCTCAGCTTCCAGGTGCTCAGTTTGCAACATGGTCAAATATTTTGTACTGCATGTAAAACAAAGCATTGGACTATGTGAACTTGGGATTTAGGAAGTTTGTTTTTTTTACACTATTTTCAAAAATATTATGGACCAAACAAACTCCTGATCAATCCAGAAAGTGATCAGATATTTATAGATTAATAAGCCTCAACAATATTCTCAGAAACTACAACAAGGTGTAAATGTCACTGTATTTCTTACCAAAAGTCGTCTGAAATAGCGACAGCAGGTAAGGCAGGCTGCTGCTTATATAAATATGTATAAATAATATATTGAATTTGTTTCAGTCTGTTTTTTCAGTCTCTAAATCTCTGAATGAGAGACCAGTTTGTCGCATGTTGGTAAACTGTTGCACCTTTTGTAGCATACACTGACACACAGAACTGACAGCGGAGAATTCCTGGCATCCTCATATTATCGTTGACACACGTAGAGGAGCTTCTTCTCACTTTTCAAATGATTTCAGTTGTAAATGTTTTGGTTGAGGGGGAGGAGGCAGAGTCTTTTAGAAAGCAGCTTCTGAATATGCGTGCGTGGCTGTCCCGTGAATCCACAGCGGACGAGGCCACCAGGACCCTGCTCTTGGAGAGGCAGAGAGAATACAAGATGGCAGCTCTGCAAGCCAAGAAGCAGGGAGACGTGGAGCAAGCCAAGCTTTACTTCAGGACCAGCAAGGTGGGTGCTACACTTTCTGTTTCGTTTGAGCCGAGTAAGTGGAATCACTTACAAACTCATGCACCCTGCAACGTAGTAACGGTAGGATAAATCACCGTTGCCTTTCCCTCGTCGTTAAATGAAATAAGCGGAAGGAAGTGAAACGTTGTCCTTGATTCTCTCTGATATATTTCACGCACTTACATATAACTCTTGAGTTAAGTACAGAAAACAAAGCTTTGTGTCTTCAGCAGAGCAAGTCTGCTGCTGTGTGTTTTGAACCTATTTCTTCTTCTCAATAACCCAGTAAAACCTCCACCAAACCAGAAATGTTTGTCTTAAAACAAAAAAAACAGCAACGTTAACACACGATCACGCATAATCATTTTTCGTGCAGCCCCGTCGCTGCAGTCTCTGGAATATGTGAAGCATCCCAGCAATCTGGACAAGCTGACAAAGAACACCATTATGCGTCACACTGTTGGGATTTGTTTGTATTTTTTTGGCACAGAGGTTCGATGCCGTGATCGAGGCGTTGCAGAAAGGACAAGCGGTCGACCTGAGCGGACTTCCTCCTTCTCCGGGACAGGGTGAGGAACCCTGGTACAGCGGGACTTTACTTTAGTCGCAGGCCAGCAAGCAAACTTAATTTACCTGACCGTTTTAAAAACTGAACGCTCTGCTTTGCAGGAAGAGTAAAAAGGGAAAGGGTGAGCTATAAGTGACATGAAGCGATTCAAAATTGTAAAAAAGGAAAGATGGAAGGTGAAGAACGACCACGCCTTAGTAACAACACGCGTTACAGCAGAGGGGGAACTCTTTAAAGAGCTTAGTTTGATAACATCAAAAAAAGATTCTAACAAAGTGCAGCAGTGTCTGTGTCTGTATGACGGTTCCTGGTCCGTCTCCGTGCGATAGGTTCAGGTGGAAGCTCTGCCCCGGCGCAGGAACCGTCCTCTGGTCAAAACACACAGGTCAGCCAGCCGGTCGCAGCGGCTCCAGGTAGGAACAGTTCTCACCGCCGGCAGATGTTAGCCAGCTTGTTCTCTGCGTTACTTGAAGCCCTCACGGTTTTGAAGTCAAATCTCAAGACTAAACAGAAACTGCTAGAGTTTGTTAACATTGTTGTCTCTCAGCCCCTGCAGCCCCCGCCGCTCCCAAAGACGTGCTGGAGGCTCTCGAGCAGAGGCGAGCCAAATATCTGGAGGCGTCAGCTCAGGCCAAAGCCAACGGAGACGACCGCAAGGCCCGTATGCATGACCGCATTGCCAAGGTACTGAGACTAGACTCTGCAGGTAATATCCTTCACACAGCTGATATAGAGGATGATCTCCTATGTGTGTCTTGACAAGATGATCACCAAAGGCCCATTTCCCTCGCCCCTTCCTTCCCCACAAGCGCTCACGACCGTACCAGAGATATGTTATCATTCCCAACGCGCTTTGATGTCGCGCCCGTGGAAAATTGTTAACAAACTCGTTATTTTACGATCTGAACACAGGACCAGCGCATGCACTTCTGCGGCTCTAGGCCAAAAACCAATAATACAGCACCTCTCTTTGCAACGTACCGTACCAGCAACAACACTCGCCAAGGCCAGTATGCTATACACTCGACGCAAACGTTAGTGTGCCCACATAATCTGTTTTCAGCGCCTCAAGCTAACTGACACCAGTGCAGATCTCTCCTCTGCACCGAGTGCGTGAAACACTCAGACATGAACTTCTCAGCAGATTCAGCAACAACAAACAGAGACAAATACGGCTTAAGTTCCATATCAGAACGCACACGGGAGGGGAGCTGAACAGTCTTCATGACCTTCGTTAAGCGTGTCGGACCAATTACAGTACGGGGAGGATGAAAATGTGTCAAATCACAGAACGTGTCTTCTCCCGCAGCAATACCAGAGTGCCATTCGAGCTCACAAAGCAGGAAGAGCGGTGGACTTTGACGAGCTGCCGGTTCCCCCCGGTGAGGTTCTTCTGAGACTTCTGGGCTCTGTGAAACTTGATTTGCATTGTGTGCGGTTCTCTAGTCCTGAGGGTGCTACTTACCGTACATCATAACACACAGTCTGAGTCTCTGAATCAGTTCCAAATCACATGTTTATGCACTTGATCAAAAAAAAGTAAATCCAAGAGTCAGAGTGAGCATTTGGTTTTGATTTCCCAGGCTTTCCTCCGATCCCGGGCCAGAAGGCAACGGGGGCTGAGCAGGGATTTGTTGCTGCTCTGGAGGCGGCCAGTAAGCTCGCCTCTTCTGATGCTGCTGAAGTACCAGCTGAAGAAGAAGACGAGGAGAAAGAAGAGGAGGTGGCTGTTGGCATTTTTTTTTTGTGAGGTTGCGGTGGAGAAACTGTCGCTATAGTGTTTCCCGTCTGTTGCAGTCAAAGCCCGCTGTCCCAGAAGAGCCGAAGAAGCCCACGTTAGACGTCCCCCCTCCGGCTCAGGGGCGGAAGAGGACTCCTTCAGCTTCACCCGACAGATCAGCTGCGAGGGAAGGACTCTCACCAGCAGGTCAGCTTCAAAAGTAGAGCTGCAACACTTAGCTGATCCACCGATTTGGCAATCAACCGGTTTGACTAAATGACTGCCCGAATAAAACAAGACAATATCTCATGGAGAAAATAATTCGCCAGTTGATGGATGATGAAAATAATCCATTACATCCTGTCCCAAGGTGTCCCAACAAGACACTTAACTCGGTTCAGCCTCTGCTGAAACTGGTCAAAGGAAGTGCTGTTGTTTTCTGTGGCCATAAAATCATGAAAAGTGATTCCCAACGTATTAAAGTCCATACGCTGCACGTGCTGACTGCAGTTAGAGTGAGGACTAATGTCAGGTTCACTGTGTAAGTGTGAGAGAGACAGCTTCTATGCAGAGGTGGACTTGACGCCCACTCAAGAACATCTGCTTGTTCAGATGCATTTGACTCAGAATCTTCTGTCCTTCTTTGATCTCCAGCGGTTCAGCAGCTGGAGTTCCTGGAGGGGCGCAAGAAGCAGTACATGAAGGCGGCGCTGCAGGCCAAGCAGAAGAATGACATGGAGCAGGCCAAGATTTTCCTCCGCACCGCCAAGGGCTTCGACCCCATGATCGAGGCGGCACGCAGCGGGAGAACTGTGGACATCAGCACGGTGAGGGGGAGCGCGTGGACTCTGCTACTGGTAGTTCATGTCACCTACTCACCTGTAGAAATGAGCTCTGTTCATATCTATCAGTGGAAATGAAGGTAGAGGAGAAAATACTTTCTTTTTCTACTAAAACCTTTGCTTCACTGCTGATGAAGCTATTACTTGTTTTCAGAAATGTTCCATAATCATGAGAACGTGAAGTTGATTTAATGTTTATTTGTTGAGCTGGTTTTGCTTCAGAATCCAAATATCCTGTTGAAGATGTGGTAAAATTAACCACATGCAAGAGTGTGGTTAATTTTCGGGGACAGTACATGGCTGCTCAGTTTGTTTTCTCAGTGTTCTCACGCTTTTAAGTTTACTTTTTTCAAAATAGCGTATTTGCACGAGGGTGCAATACATGTTTTGTTGAGAAAACCAATGGCGAGAAAGTGCTTTAAAAGGTTTGAGGGGAATTCACGGAGTCCCGCTGCACCTGCAGGTGCCGTCGCCCCCTGGTGACGAAGATGACGACTTCATCCTGGTCCATCACAGCGACGTCCAGATCTCAGAGAAAGCCGAGCAGGTGTACGCACAACTGGCCAAGATCCTGAAGGAGCAGTACGAGGTACAACCTGCAGGGTGACGACCCAGAGATACAGATTACAGATTATAATGACGTGTAATCGCTGCAAATGATTTCTGCCAACGCTTTGAAATCGGACAAACTGCAAAGCTCATTGATCTTAGAAACTCCTGTCGCGATGAAAGATTTTAGAAGGTAAAAAAAGTGAAGAACACGAGAACATTGCGTTCTGTAGGAGCGATTTATTTTCAGGATGAATAAAACTGATGTTTATCATTGTAACAAACTTTATAAATAATCCCAAAGTAGAATATTTTTCAGCTCGAGTTTCAGAATGAAGTCTGGTTTCTCTGCACTGTTTGTGAAGACAAACTTTTTCCTTGAGATATCTTAGATTTGTTTCTCCTCCTAGAAATGTATGACTCACTCCAAGCAGTTCACACACCTGGGCAACGTCTCCGAAACCACAAAGTAAGACTCCCAAAAGCTTTCATTCAGTTTGGGTTTGACGTACAGACTCAGGCCGGAGCGAAAGACGCCACTCCTGCTTTCATCTAATGAGATTTACTTTAACCTTTGTTAAAAAAATACTTCCTTGTTTAACCATCATGGCGTTATTGATTTCTTACAACCACCTCCTGCGTGCGTTACTGCGCTGCAGGTTTGAGAAGATGGCCGAGAGTTGTAAGAAGAGCCTGGAGGTCCTGAGGCTGGCTCAGTCCAGGGCTCTGCCTCCTCCTAAACATCACTTTGAGGAGAGATCGTTTCACACCGTCAGGTGGGCACAGATCCAAATCCACCACCAGCGACTTTAAGAAATACAAGCTACAGCTTTTTGGAAATTCCACCATCGTCGTCATCCTGTCGTTTTCTTCCTTCCAGGATATTTCCAGAGCTGAGCAGTACTGACATGGTTGTTATTATTGTTAAAGGGATGAATCTTCCTGCGCCAAGTGGTAAAGACTCACAGTTACATATAGGTTTCAGTTCTGCACTGTCTGTACTGTGATCGTGTTTATACAGTGGGGCTCTGCAAACCCTGGAAAAGTACTTCCAGCTCCTAAAAGTTTGAAATGGACTGAAAAGTTCATGCTTAAAATTCAGTTTTGCCTTTAAAGTCGATCTTTTGTGCTCCAAAGTTAAACCTGAATTGAGATCTTCTCTGAGGTCCTCAGTTATTTTCATTCCGCATTGTTTTTTCTATGTTTGGATCTGGTCTCGTTTGCAGCTTTAGCTACCACTAAAATCTTACTGTAACGTTTACGTCTTGATTTATGGTCTTGTTGGCTCTCACAGTTTATTTTAACCAAAACCTTCACACTCAGATTGAGGTCTAGTGAAAATATTTTGGGTTCGATGTGTTGTGAGAAACCTTCTCTTCTTTCCTCAGGAATTCAAACAAACGATCTAGATGCCTACGTCAAGTTTGACTTCCCCTACCCCAGCACCGTAAGAAAGCTCAAACTGCAGCGTGTTTTCTTTTCCACACATATGGGCTGAAGAGACAATACACACCACTGACTATTTTTTTGTTTTGTCGCCACCAGGAGCAGCCTCAGAAACACAAAACAGCTGTCATCAAGAACACCAACTCCCCAGGTGAGGCATGAAGGTTTTTAACGCTGACTTCAGGTGGACTTCTGTCACATTTTCCGTCCAAAACACGCGGTTCGTTGAATCTCTTCATCTGCCCCGTCGTCCGCCCAGAGTACAACCAGAGCTTCACGCTGTCGATCAACCGCAACCACCGCGGCTTCAGGAGGGTGGTGACGTCCAAAGGCCTCAAACTGGAGCTGCTGCACAAAGGGTGAGTCGCAGGCGGAGCTGCTGTGCCCACACCGCAGAGCAACGCCCCCCCCCCGTAGGTTCAGGCTCGCAGAGGAAATATGATCGGGAGGGGTTTTCTCATTCGTCGGAGGTCCCTCGAGCGTTCAAACGCTGATTCTGTTTTATTATTTAAGTCCTGGACATTCATTTGAAATTTGAATTCCTCGATCCTTCAACTGAATATTGACTCATAAAGTTTCAAGCGGTTGCAGATGATTTATACATGTAAGCAATATCAATGTGGGGAAAAATGTTGTATGGAAATTGTCACAGTACCACAGTGAAACTAAACCCCTGATGATTTCTCGTGACAATACAATATTTTATCCGTGTATCCCCCAGTTCTACTTGTAGGGTGAGGAATGCGTCATTTAAAGACTTTTCAGATTTTAGTTAAAGCATTAAAAGCTGAGCTTGATCCTCTAAGTCTGTATGCTACACTGTGACAAACACTGGGATGTCACATTTACTTAGTGTGACGTGATGATGTTGTGCGTCGTCTCACAGAGGTTTCCTGAGGAGCGACAAGCCGATCGGGACGGCGCTGGTCAAGCTGGACAAGCTGGAGTCGCAGAGTGAAATCAGGGAAATCGTAGAGGTGAGCGGCGCGTAGTTTGAAAAGCAGACGAGGAGAAAGACGGGAGAAAACCAACTGGGTTTGCGAAGATGCTCCCGTACGACCGTTTGCGTTCCTCCCGTCAGGTGATGGATGGCCGTAAGCCCACGGGAGGTCGCGTGGAAGTGAAGGTCCGTCTGCGCGAGCCTCTGAGCGGCAAGGACATGCAGACGAGCACCGAGCGCTGGCTGGTGATCGACCAATTGCACGTGAGTACCTGCAGAAGAGCTGTCTCGCTTGACAAATCAGAAATGATTCATGTCTTCATGTTTTTCTTTACTTTTCATATCTCCAAGGTTCTTGTTTAGATGCTCCTGCAGGATTAAAGATCACCACAAGATACAGGTAATTATTAATAAATTAAATGCAGATCTGTCGCGTGTCGTCAGCAGGATACCAAACCAAACTAAGCTAAGCTAAGCTAAGCAGCTGTTTTATGTGCATATCTCCCAGAATGTCAAACTGCTACTTTAGACGGAGGTGTTCAAGATACGTTTCACTTTGTGCTTCCCACCTGACCGATAACATATGTCTTCCAGATTAAAGGCACCCAATCAGAAACAGGCGTCTGGGATCCGACGAGGACAGACCGTCGCTCAGATTTGACTTAAGACCCGCGCGGGTCGTTTGACTTATTAAACCGTTTGCACATTTGCAAGACACCGGAGCTCCCTTCGCACACGGCAGTCCACCAGGAGGAGACGCGGAGCCGGCCCACGGTAGGTCAGCCGGTCCCCCCCCCCCCGGCTCGGCGTCTGTCTTCAGCGCGACGAGCTGCTGCGGGGGCCGTGATGCATCAGGCAGCCTTCGGGGCGAAGAGCCGAAGGCTCTGTCAGGCGCCCCGGAAGGTTTTCCTCTTGCATCACTCCTGCTCCTGGAGGACGGCACTGCGCCCTGTGCTGATGCTGAAGGGGCCCAGTGTCGAGCTAACCTGATCCTGCTGCCCGACTCGACTTTAGTTCTTATAATATATCAAAGAATGTGTACATATTCCTCATATTATACAGCTCTGGTATCTAGAACTGCACCTATGCACTAATACCAAAGTAATCACTATTGCTGTAAAGTCCTGCGTATTTGAAATCGCCTTCAGCTGCCAAAACCTGCGACGACGGACGACACAAGAGGTTCGCGTATGTGACGGGACGTAAATTGTCAGGGTTTGTGTTTTTTTTTCCACACAATTCTGCTTTTCAGTGTGAAAACAGGCAGACACACAACACCTTCACAGATGTTTGACAGGAGTAAGCCAAGTTCTGATGATACTATCTATGTAAGGTACAATTTACACAATTGTTGTAGACCAGACTCCCTTTTTGGCACCTTTCACTTTAGTTATTATGAGTATGTCCTGAAGCTGTGGTGACCGAACTGTCCACTTTATTTATCTGTGGCTTTAGGTGTGTGTTAGACTTACATCGGGGCTTGTTTACACTGAACAGCACAAGTCTGAGCAAAGTTTGTGAGACACAAAAGTTGAACTGTTTCAGAAAGCTAAATATTATTTATACGTTAGAACAGATGTTCATCATTTCACAGATGATTACCTTAGGCATTTCTCAGTAAACACCACTGGCTGACTCCACTTTACCAGCATCCTGTGCTTATTTCACTTAAAGGAATAGTTCGGCTTTTTGGGAAATGCATTTAATGCGTTAGATGAGAAGATCAATACCACTCTTGTGTGTGTTTAAATATGAAGCTGGAGTCAGAAGACAGTTAGCTTAGCATGAAGTCAGGAAGCTGCCAACGCCTCTGAAGCTTACTAATCAACATCCCGTTATTTTAATCTGAATACGCTTCGTGCTAAGCTGAGATATTCGCCCTCGGCTGCGTGCACAGACGAGCTCTCGTCTCGCTCTCGGAAAACCAGAAACCGAAGCAGCCGATTTCCCAAACTGCCAAACTATTTCTTTAAATGTGTGGGACTATGCATCGCTTCTCTCCTGCAGTGGGATTAATCCCCAGGTGTTTTAAAGAGCCAGTTCACCCAAAAGACAAAAGACACAAGCAGCAGTTTCTAACACACTACAAACAAAGCAAATATTGAACTTTGAACAACATGGAAGTTGCAGTCGGGTTGATGCCTTGTGCAACGGCTGAAGCTGCACTGCTTTGCTGCCTTGAATTTGTTTGAAGGAGCTGTGGAAGTTGTATGAAGACAGAGTCTGATCTGTTGCCATGGTGATGCACAGGCCTCAGTTCTCATGCAGGGACAAAGGCAGAAGCAGACAAAATGCCTTAACTCAAACACTGTAGCTCTTGTTGCTGATATTTCTTCACAAAAAATGAGGGCAGAAAACTGTGGATGATGTGAAAAAGACGATTGCAGCGGTAACAGTTGAAAGTTCGAATTATGTTTCTCGTTTAAAGTATGTTGAAGGAGTTGAATCTGAAAGAGGAAGTTGTAGAAGTTTCTCTCATTCTTCTCTTCATTCATTTCTTTTGAGGAAAATTACCCACCCAATGTTAAATATCTCAGAAAGTATGAAATATTTCAAAAAATTTGAATACACCCAATAATAATAATATTAATAATGTGCTACAACAAACTGGTAAAAAAAACAACATATGAACTCAGGTTTAAGTGAGAAAAATGTGTTTGTTTTTTTTGTTTTAGTAATTTGAGTGAACTGACCCTTTACAGTTTTTTACTACAGCATTGTAACTGATGCTGACAAAAGAAGCCATAGATGAACATACTGAGCCAATCACATGACTCCCATTCCCACCAGGTTTACCTCAACACTGCCTGCAACATTTAGTGAGTTGCCAACATTACATTGGTCCCTACATTTCCATTTCTCTTCTTTGCAGCACTTTGTTTTAGGAAAACATCAGTGGAACCTTTATTGGTTTAAATCTTGTGTTTTGATGTTTGGATCACCATGCTTCCATAAAAATAAAAAACAAAACTTTTTGGATTTCCAAAATAATCTCGAAAGCAAGATTTTTTTTGTGGACTCGATTTCTCTTATCCTAGTTAAAATGTGCCATTAAAAAATGCCTTCTTTTCATTTCACACTGTTGAGAATTTTCTGTTTGTTGCTTTCTTTAAGCAAAAAATAAAAATCTGATTTCGTAAAGAGAACTTTGTTGATCCAAAACAAAGGAAATAAACCCACCAATTTCAATTTTCTAGAAGTTTTTATTTTACATATACTACATTTTTTTTAATTTGTTTTGATAAAGACCACTTTTCTTGACATTTGTAGTGTAAAGAAAAGATGTACAGGGTTTTTGGCTTTTCAGACATTTTTGACCTATTTTGATTTTTTTTAAAAAATTCTTTTAACAAACCCAGTAAATGGAAATCAGGATCTTCATCTGCAAAAGTAGAGGAATTAGCTGTTAAAATTAAAGTCGATTTATCTCTCTTCACTGTTTTCAAGCTCGTATCTGTTTGCATGCAGTGTTAGTTTTGGATGGTTTTACAACTGAATACAAAAAAAAGCTACTTTATCAGTCAAAACAAATTACACCTTTTTTTGGATTTAGGACATATTGCACACATCAGGTAATGCCAAAAAGAAAAAAAAACGGAACAGAAAACAGGGAAATCCTCGCATCTCCTCTTCATTTATGCTTATTTTTTTAAAAACAGAAGAGCTGAGCGTCACACAGTGAAGACACCGGCTCCGGTACGATCACAGTAAATTAACCCAGCCGGTGACTTTTGATCTCTGAACATCTGAAATCAGCTTCGCTAACGTTACTTTTTGCTACAGTAGCTCCTAAAACACTTCAAATTGAGTAATAACTTAATACAGAACACCTACAGGTCTATCTAACTGAAAGTGGAAGAGTCGGCTCGTCTGCAGATTTTCATGTGATTGTCTGATTCTCAACTTGTGATGACTCCAATAAAACACTTCAACAGAACCTCTCGTACGGCACTAACTGTACTTTTTTTTTTTGTTTTTGCTTAGCCCCATCAGATTTTTCCATGAGCATGATTAAAGATGGAGAAGTTGCAGTAAAGCAGAGCGATTAGTGTTCACGGCGCTTGGACTTTACAGCGTGTGGGGATTTAGTGATTAGGCCAGAAACAAAAACAGGCGGAATACATTCTTAAGATTTTTTTTTTTTCATCCAGGTCCATGTTGCTGAGGGAGAGCACAATGCAGAGCAGAAACAGAACCCACCCCACCCCACACACACACACACACACACACACACACACACACACAAAGCCAGATCTGTTCCTAGAAGCACAGACAGTTGAGGCCTCTGAAGCGATCGACAGGGTTCCTACGCAGGCCCGCGAACGTTTGGAAAACGTTCTGGGAGCAGGGTGGCCATGGTTTCGGGGCTTCGGGAGGACGAGAAGCTGCAGAGGATGCGAGATGAAATACATTCAGCTTGAGGTGGAGCTCGCAGGAACCCTCTGCGATCTTTCCGAACACTGGAAAAGCTGTTCCACTGTTCTTCCACAACACAGTGGATGCTCGCTTTAGCTCTCCTGTAAATGGCTTAGAATCCAGTGCACTGCTTCTGCAATTTTAATAGTTTTTATATATTTGTTTATATATATATATATATATCTTTACATCTTCATCAGTTATTCTCTTTGTATGATTAAAAAGACACCAAAATAACTTGAGAGGTTTTCTCCGACGCTGCTGGACAAACACCAAGCGCTGATGATTTTGAAGTTGATTGATGAGATTAAAAAGTTTTTCCTCCTCTGCTTTTTTTTCCAGCTCTATGTACAGATTGTTTGAGTTTCTCAATAAAGCATTGAAACCTATTTTTGTGTGTTTTTAAACAGCTGTCTAGGAAAAAAAAAGGGGCTTCTCTCTGACTTGAGAGTAACATGTCTGTCTCTCGGTGGGATCTACAGATGTGATGTAAGGATGGAGGGGAAATCCTTCTGCTGACAAAAATATGTACAACAAGTCAATGCGTTTGTCCAGGAAGTAAAGCATCTGGTGATTAATGAGTAAAGCTTAAGAGGTGAAGCTGAGATGTTCTTTTTTTTTCCCTTAATGAATCACTGTAGCAGGCACTGAGCACCACGGTGCAAAAAAAAAAAAAAAAAAATCACCACACAGAGGGAACTTCTCCCTCCCCGGTCGACGCTTTGTCGTTTCCTCGTTGAAGTCTCCCTTGTGAAGAGCATCTGTGCTACACAGAGGGACGTGAGTTCAGAGCTTCAGGCCCCCCCCCCCACCCGGCTGCCACAGTGACGTCAGAGCGACGGGCGAAGCGGAAGCCGAGGAGCCGGAGTCGGGCGGCGGCTCCGTCCGGATACCCACACCTGTGTCGGCAAGTTGCGCGTCCCGCTTGCGGGATAAGGGCCGCACGCCGTGCTACTGTGTTCAAGCGGCGGTGATCACGCACCTCAGACAAAAGGTCATCCGCCCCAACCGGCCAAATTCACTCTCTGTACATTTAGAATGATTGTGAGGATTTCTAGCTGGTTCCATATTCTCAGATGCGACAGTTTGCCGAGGTTCCTTATTGTACTTTACAGCAAACTGAGCATCTGTGGGTTCAGACATTTAACGACGCCACTTTGAGCTAATCGTGAAGAAATGGAGGACATTTTTCACTGTTTTAAGAGAGAGTGAAAATGCGAAAACAGATTGATTGACTGATTATGAAAATAATCATTTGCTGTGGCCCAAGTTTTTTTTTTAATGTAATAAAATTGACTGCTCACAGAATCAAGTGTGCCACAGCATTCTGCATCAGTCAGCTGCTTTCAGGACCGGCGACAGTCAACACACACGAGGAGGCTTGTGGCATTAGCCTCATCAGACTCATGACCAAGCACCACACATTTGATATATGCACAGTGATTAGCACTTTATATTAACAGCCTGCACTTCTTGATGTCTTTCATTTGTTTATGTCTCTACTCACCTTTGTATTTTTAAATTTTTTTTGTTACTGTGGAAACGAAATAAAACCAACCGTTAAATGGGAACGGCACCTTGCTCATACCACAGTGCAGCGTGGGTATCGGGACGGACGCGGTGGGATGGGGGGGCGCCCGACGGGTGAGGTGGAGGGCGCCACGTGACGACGACCCGCTCTGAGCTTCCTCGGACGCCAGGCGACCTCCGCGGCAGAAAAACATGGTGGTCGGATGCATAGGTTTGACTAGGTCTGAGGAGTGCTACCTCGCCTGGCACAGCACAGCTTCCGGGCTCTTCTGAAGTGCAAACAGTTGAAGGGGGGTGACGGAGGGGCGGAGAACCGGGCTGTGAGATGATGTCAGGAGGTCCAAAAGTACAAAAAAAAAAAAAAAACAGTGTGGGGGTGGAGCTCCGGGGGTTGGTGGGGCGAGCGTGGCTCCCCCTAGGAGATGATCTCCAGGATGTAGAAGACCAGCTCCATGACCACGGGGCCCTCGCTCAGCTGACACGCCCCGCCGTGGATGACGGGGATCAGAGCGCTGTCCAGGTCGCTCAGGTACTGAGGCAGGAGAGGCTGACCGTTACTTCCTGCCAGGTAACCCACCTGTGACGGCGAAGAAAAAAAAACCTGATCAAACACGCACTGAGTAGTTACCAGAGGCGAGAACTCGCAGTCACAGTTTTTGTGAACACTAGTAACTTAAACATGATGGAGAGAGAGAGGAAGCGCCGAAGGAGGTCACAGAGAGATATAATCAATACGCCATGGGGAAGGCTGGAGCTGCTCAGTTGCCAACAATCAATTTGTACTGCTGCAAAACATTCAAATGACGCTACATCGCCCTTTTACGTCACACAACACAGTTCGTACAGTTTCTGTCTGCGTAAATAAAGCACCGCCGGCCGTCACGCCGACGTCCAGACATCCGTCCCGTACCTGGTCAGAGTCCAGCGTGACCCTCAGGCCCAGTTTGGCCATGCCGTCCTCCTTCAGCAGCTTCAGGTGCGGACACAGCGCCACGCAGAACGCTCGGGCCACGTTCTCCGTCAGCCGGCTGTGGTCGGCCGGGTCGCTCAGCCCGTTGGGCTGGTCCTCGCTCTGGAGGAAGAAGACCTGGGGAAACCACAGAAATGAGGCCTCGATGAAGATCTCTGCAGACTGAACTAACTCGACGACACAAGTGAACATAGCCTCGTTTAAAAAGAGACGTCGAATTCTTCAGATGCAAAAGTTTTTTTCCGCACATCGAACATCCTGCCCAGGGATTTTCTGACCGGTTCCCCTGTAAAATTAACCAGTAGGAGCCGTACCTCTGTCCAGCGGATGACTTTGCCGTTGGCTTTGAACTCGGAGCCGTGGAAGATCTTGACACTGGTGATGGACTCCATAGACTTTCCATCAATCGGACTGATCACACTGGATAATTGAAACACAGCACATAACAGCGTTAAACAAAACCTACAGAGCGCTTACCAGTCGAGCAAAAAATGTAGGGAGGTACTGTCAATATGTCTCTGAGCAAGGCACAGGCTGCTTTGGAGATGCTTCTTTTTGAAATCTCATCGTTTCACACTGATCAACATGACTGGATAGGTGCCAGTGCATTTCTTTTTGTTAACAGCTGTCTCTCAGCCAGATGTGGAGTTAAATCTGAAGAGTTGCCAAACAGAATAAGGTTCCTCTTAAAAATCTTTCATTCCAAGAGTAATCACCATTTGAAATTTTTGAAACGATTATTTTATTTGTATATTTTACATATTTGTCTTGTGTTTTACACTTCACTGGTGTTTTCGTATCATATCTGTCTTTTATTTGAAATTTGTTTATGTTATTAATTTTTTTAAAATTCTATTTATTTAATTTTTATTTTTGTATTTTTTAAAATTTAATTTGTATTTTTTTCTTTTATTCTATTTATTTGGAGTAAAAAAGTGCAACAGGCCTGAGGATGAAAGGTAAAAAAAAAAAAAAATTAGTGGGCAGTTAATACGTCAACTATCACAGACGTGATGCCTTATCTGGAGCAATGAGGGTTAAAAGAGCCGAGCGTGCAGAGATCATCCCGCTAATGAAGTGATGTAGTATCTGGTGGAAGAGCTCAATTCTGTTTAATGGTGAAAAGTCAGATTTAAATGGGAGAGATGTTATCGAGCTGCTGTAAAATTGATTGCGTTGGTCTGTATCTCAGTGAGAACCGTGTCAAACTGCATCATTCCACTCTGCTGCCGCCGCTCAGCTCTGCCGCAGGCATCGAGACGGACGCGGCGGGAACTGCGGCTTCTCCCCCTCTCACCCCTTGTTGAAGTTGTGGTCGTCCTCCGTCCACTGGATGTGGACCAGCTCCTGGTTCTCCTCCTGGTCGGCTTTGCCGCACGTGATGGTGAAGTCCTTCATGTCCCTCAGGGCCTGCCGTAGAGAGTCCATAGTCTCGGCGGTGATCTGGATCATCACGCCATCTGAGGGGGAGGGGGGAGATCGATCATCGCGGGCGCTCCAACCGACCCTCCGCTCCTCAACGGGTTGATGAGCAGTTGACGGTTTGAAGGGAAACTGCTGATTTTACTCGTGAAGATCAGTCTACATTTCACATGCAGACTGATGATGTCATCAGTGTTATACTGGATTCTATCGACCACAAACTCTTACAGAAAGAATGCATTACAAAGTGGAGGCGCAGAGCTGGAGATCTTTGGAAAAAGTTCTTCTTGTCTCCAGCTCTGACCTCTGGTTGCTGCACAAAGCGTGTGTTTGCGCTGACACGGCTATTATTCTTTGTAGGCATCGTGATCTCAATGCGGCAGTTTCACACAAACGTGCTCGGCCAGTGTTTCAGCCGACGTGGAGCCGTCACAGTTCTCACCTTCCACGATGCTGGTCTTCGCCAAGAAGCCCGACGAGGCCTTCAGAGCGCCGCTGAACACGAAGAAGCAGGCTCCGGTAACTGGAGACAGGAAGGGGGGTGGGGGGGGAGAGAAACAAGCAGGACTTCAGTTCAACGTCAGCGGAGTTCTTCTCAGGCTAACGGAACCCCACCCGGACGGAGAGCAGAGGCGCAGGAGGTCTCCAAGCGTGCGGCGGCACCTTTGCGCGGCTGGTGGTGGATGCTGATGGCCTGAGTCTGATAGTTGCCGTCGTCGTTCTGGACGCACACCAGGTGGGAGTCGGCCCGGTCGTTGAAACACGCGCCCATGGCCAGCACGTGCTCGTTGGACTTGTTCATGGCCTTCATCAGCTGCAAGGACAAAAATCACAGCCACGTCTGATTAAGCCGCCCCTCGGGGTGCGCGCTGAGGAGAATGGCGCTCTGCGGATAAGCCTAATTGCAGCGGGCTTGCGGGGTCCTCCGGTTAAACGGGATGGTGCTGAGATGACGGATTGTGGACAAAAGACATTGACACGGGTGGATGTCAACAGTTAAAAGACGCCGCGTGTTAATTCCACCAAATCCCCCCGCCTCTGCGTCTCTTTGAAGTCGTCCCGAGGAACGACACGAGGGATAAGAGCGAGAATCTTGAGGGCGCAGCGAGGCGGCGGCCCGCGCCTGACGTTGGGCTGCAGCGAACACGCGTGTATGCTGCGTCATTAGTGTGGCGGAGGCTTTTATTGTGTCAGCGCTCTTAGAAACGACGAACGGCCCCGGAGAAAGAAAAAAAAAAAAAAAAAACACGAGAAGCTCTCTGCTTCCTCTCCGCGCCTACACTCTGTTCTTCGCGTTTTAATACGCTGAATCGGACGAACTCATTCGGACCGGCGTGACGAACAGCGGGACTGCTCACCTCGTTGTAGCGATTACTGGGGATCTTGATGCTCGTCTTCCTCACCTCCATGTCCACTACCAGCCCTTTCACCACCGGGAGCGTGTACTGGTAGTTACGGAAGTCCTGCGACAGGGAGGGAAAAACGCCAGCAACAAAATAAAAGAAAAAAAAAAAAAGAGTGAACTGCAAATAAAAGGATGCTTTGTTTTTGATTAATGTCTGTGACTTTTGGAAAGTGAACAAATTCTTTCCGAGCTAATTACTAACTAATGAGGTGAAGGATTCACTCGTTGGAATGTGTCGATGAGAAACGATAAGGGGAGGGCGGAGGGAAACGAAGCACTTACTGCGAGCAGGTTCATGATGGTGTGACCCGTCTCTCCGAAGAGCGGCTTTCTGAAGCGAACGCTGAACAGTGGACACGGATAAACTGGAAAAACAAATGTTTACTTAGTGATAAATGCGCGGTGACACAAATTATTGTTCCTTGTGACTGTATTTTTCAGATTAGTGCGAGTTATTGCTGTTCATCAGCAGATAATCCTTACAGTTTTGCTTGTTCGTTTCCGTCGATTATTTTGTTTTATGAACTTGTCGTGTCTGTCTTGGCGTTGGTAGGTTTCCAGGATTTTTGTTGGTTTAATTAACCGACGCGACTTGCGTCTCCTGTGTTTTCCCCATCCTCTTGGTTCATGAATGCAAATGAAGCGAGCGAGCGACCCCACACGTGAACATCAAATACAGTGAAGTGTGCCTGCAGTCAGGAGGAACGCTCCTAATCCACAAGTGAAAAATAAGGCTGCTTTTTTTTTTTTTTTTTTTCTCCAGCGACCAAAGCTCCTTAGATGACTATTTTTAGCCTTATCTCAGCAAACAGCTGGATGCAAGATCTCACCACAAACTCTCATTAGCGATAAAAACCAGTCTCAGCCTGAGACTGCGGTTCGGCGGGCCTCCCCACCTTCTGCTGGTCACCGCTTGATGCGAGCGCCGAGAGAGCCGCGCTGTTTCACGTGGCGGATTCATTTCACGGCTATGCTGACGTTTTTGTGTTTAGGAGCCTGAGCCTGTGCGCGGCTTTGTTAATGTATTCTATCCGTGCTCGCTGGAAGAGGCTTAACGGAGCCGGCGGCGCTCCGTGCCGGCGGGGTCTGGCTGCGGGAGGCGGGGATCGGGTATCAGAGAGGAAGCTCTCCGATAAAAACCTCAACACAAGACTTCCTGGTCCGTGTGGGGAGCTGTGAGAAATGTGTGAGGTCTCTCCACATCCATCTGGGGCTTAATATTTTCCCAGAAGCCGTCAAAGGCCGCTCTTGGTTCTGCCTTTTCGCCAAAGTTGACTTGGTAAATGTTTCGGTTCTGAAGTGTCACACTAATTTGTCTAATTTGTTTGCCGACATACAAAGAAACTGCACAAATCTGCCACTGGTTATTAACTGGACCTCTAATCCCAAACTCCACTTGGCCACACAGATAATTCCTGCAATCAGCTCAACAACGAGCGTCTTTCTGCTCCTGATGATGACGACATTCAGCTGAGGCACGCAAATCATGCGTGGATTTCCTGCGCCGATTCTGTTGGACGCCGACGGGTGTGTGTGCTCGGTAAGTCACGTGAAACTGCGTTATTCGCTTAGCACATTTTCTAATCACGTTCGGTGCAACGTTACACCGCGCTACAAAACCGCAGCGCGGCTCTCACGCGCCGATTGGTCGGGGATGACGGTCGGGATCGTTCGGATCAATATTCATGCGCCATCCGCATCAGGAACACGACACCGCGACCTCTGTGCGGCGCGGCTGCGTGCGAGGGCCTTAAAGCGGGAGCAGTGTTACGCTCCTTACTTTCTCAGCGCTGACCAAGTTTGGACGGTTTCCCCTCACGCTGGATTCTTTCCCTCATGGACATTTAAACCTTCACTCCATTTATCCACCTGTTTATCATATATTTTCAGTTGTGGTGTAAGTCAAATCTTCGTAAAAGGGTTCTGTAAGGAAAAACGTTACTGTAGTGCGCACGTGCGCAGCGTGTAGCGTGAACGGCAGGAGTCCAAACTCACATCGGTACTCGGCGCCCAGCCGCAGCATGAGGCGGATGGGGAACACCTTGGCCCAGGGCGTCTCCCACTTCTGGATGAGGACGCCGAACAGGTAGGGCGGGTTGGGCAGCAGGAGGTCCTGCAGCGACTGGAAGGAGGGGCTGATGTAGAGGAAGCCGCCGTGCTCCTTGCTGCCCAGGAAGCTCTGCGTGAAGAAGGAGTGACTCAGGTGGCTCAGCACGTGGCCTTGAGGAGGAGAGGAGAAAGGAGAGATTAGTGATGCGGGAGATAGGCGGAGGAGGGGTTAGGTGAAACGGGAGAGGGACGGCACGGGCGGGCGGCCGGGGAGAAAAGAAGTAGTAATTTGATACGTGTTTGGGGGCGCAGAGTACAAAAAGCAGGGAGGCGGGATTAAAAATGAAAGGACGGAAGAAAACGCCGAGGCTGAAAACGAGAAGCGCGGGAGGAAAAAGAGGAAGAGAGCTTCTCCTCTGACAGATACGAGAGTCAGAGGCTCTCGGTGGATTACAGCGTGGATTACGGCGCGACGTGCGTATTCTGTATCGTGTTCTGCAGCAGTTGATAAAAAAAAAAAACTGCTGGCTCACCGTCAGCGTCACCTCGCCCACAAAGGGCTCGTGTTACGAATTATCCACGGGGAGGGATCACTGGCTCGAGATGGCACGTAACACAATAACCCTAACGACAAGACAAAAGCTCGGCGGCCGGGACATGCGAAAGCCAGCGCTCCCTCCCCAGCCCTGACTGGCGGCGACTTAATCGGGTCCGACGCGCGCAATATGGCTCCGTCTCCGCCCGCCGCCGCTCCAGTGTGGATATGAAAAAGGAAAGGGCCTGAGGGGAGCGGGCCGTCAAAGTCACCCGGCGTTACGCGTTTTCGCTCGGCTCCGTACGGAGTTAAAAACGCGAGACGAGCGGTGGCGAGGTGTCACGCCTGCAGGGAGGCAACCTGACAGCGGGGCGCTAATGTGCGGACCGTTTTTTTTTTTTTTTCGGGAAGAAGGCCGAGACACAGTTGAGCGGCGGTGGAAGGTAACCTGGTTTCTAAATAGAGGACGACCGGCTGGGACAACAACATCCCCTTGCATTAAACTGCATCGCGTTAGCTCAGTTTTACCTGGTCAGCGCCCAGGTGGACTCACCTGTTGACCTGGAGACGCAACGATTAGCGAGCTACTACACCCCCACCCGCCCCCACCCCCACGGCGGAGCTGCTGGCCGT